>JAWQFJ010002861.1:286192-288692 GCA_034096865.1 Theodoxus fluviatilis
TTCACAAAATAATTTACGACAGATTCCGTGCTTGGTAACACACCTGCTTGCAGTTCACCTCCTCCACCTCCTCCGTATTTCTACTATCCTTTCTCACTTTCCCTCCAAATACGAGCCTTTTTAGCTCAGAGTGACTTTCTCAGTGAGGTTGACTGACGACGGCGACATTTGTTGACTGAGAAGCAAACCTACCGAGCAAGTTTCGCTCGTCACCTCAAATCATCGCGGTACAGCAGCAAGCAAGAGCACCGACTAATCAGAGCAACGCAAAGCCTATGTCATAGACTCATATGTCAACAAGATCTCAGCAAACCCCGGCCCCTGCTTACCTCTGAGAGTTCGGTCGAACACAGAGCGTGGTCGAGTGAGTGGGTATCTTATAGCTAAGACATTGGACCCCCACTCCGGGTGACAGCTGTAGCAACCGTGAGGGCAGAGCACCGACTTTTATTGCTACGCACGCCAGTCGTCCCAACGTGAACAGCTCGATGGTAATGTGACGCATGCGCACTAGCGACCGCCCGCCCCATCGTCCGAGTTGGTTCACTGGTCAAAAAAGGGCTTAGATTGCGCCACAGATCGGAGACGGCCAAACAGGTACGACTAGGTGAGATAATTTTCTACTAGTAAAGGAGGTGTGTTAAAGGCAGAAATGAAGAACTCGGCAGAAAAGGGCCTGAATTCATCGAGGAATAAATGACGATTAATCCCAATGAAAAATGTTATGTCGCGCACAGTAGGCCTATAGGCTACACGAGCGCGCGTGCACACATACAATTTAATACAATGCTAATTCATGAACACAAGTAACAACTACACGTGCACGTTCACATACGTAGGCCTACATGTGCACGAGTCCTACCATTTGACCTTTTTTCTCAACTTTTTGTTTAATCCATGCCTATATAACTGAATTCCCATCTGCTTAATGACTTTTTAAATATTAGGGGGCCTATTAATGAAAGAGAAAGGGACGATGATCCCCTCCCTCCCTCCCCCCCCCCCCCCCCCTCCCTTCCCCTCCCGACACTATATGCCTGTATGCATAACTATAGTGAACTGGATTCTGTACAGCTGCTGTGTTTTAATCTTCCACACGGTGAGAAAAATCCATCGATCCAGAGGCGTTCGCTGCAACAGCTGTAGAACAGAAAGAAAAATGGCAAAAACAAGACAATAGCCTGATGGTCTTAGGTAGGCTCGAGAGGCTCGAACGTGAAGGAGGGCAGCTGGAACTCTGCACCCGTTGTTGGGGTTGTACTCCTATAACTTAATTGGAAATATATCGATCAGTAAACTAGAACGTACAACTGGACGCATGCATGTCTCCTCGACTTTCCTTTTTGATGTTCAGTCCAACTCAATCCTACCTCAAGACAGTAGAGGAAAATGTCGAGTAGACATGAGCTCGAGTGAGGGGTTGACAGGTTGGATGGGGCAGAGCAACTTTGTCGCCATGTGAATTTCGCACGCTCCAATTGCAACTGTAATGTGCACTGAAGCCGTAGGCATACATTTTTCTTTTGTATGCCTACGGCTTCAGTGCACATTACAGTTGCAATTGGAGCGTGCGAAATTCACATGGCGACAAAGTTGCTCTGCCCCATCCAACCTGTCAACCCCTCACTCGAGCTCATGTCTACTCGACATTTTCCTCTACTGTCTTGAGGTAGGATTGAGTTGGACTGAACATCAAAAAGGAAAGTCGAGGAGACATGCATGCGTCCAGTTGTACGTTCTAGTTTACTGATCGATATATATCAATTAAGTTATAGGAGTACAACCCCAACAACGGGTGCAGAGTTCCAGCTGCCCTCCTTCACGTTCGAGCCTCTCGAGCCTACCTAAGACCATCAGGCTATTGTCTTGTTTTTGCCATTTTTCTTTCTGTTCTACAGCTGTTGCAGCGAACGCCTCTGGATCGATGGATTTTTCTCACCGTGTGGAAGATTAAAACACAGCAGCTGTACAGAATCCAGTTCACTATAGTTATGCATACAGGCATATAGTGTCGGGAGGGGAAGGGAGGGGGGGGGGGGGGGCAGGGAGGGAGGGGATCATCGTCCCTTTCTCTTTCATTAATAGGCCCCCTAATATTTAAAAAGTCATTAAGCAGATGGGAATTCAGTTATATAGGCATGGATTAAACAAAAAGTTGAGAAAAAAGGTCAAATGGTAGGACTCGTGCACATGTAGGCCTACGTATGTGAACGTGCACGTGTAGTTGTTACTTGTGTTCATGAATTAGCATTGTATTAAATTGTATGTGTGCACGCGCGCTCGTGTAGCCTATAGGCCTACTGTGCGCGACATAACATTTTTCATTGGGATTAATCGTCATTTATTCCTCGATGAATTCAGGCCCTTTTCTGCCGAGTTCTTCATTTCTGCCTTTAACACACCTCCTTTACTAGTAGAAAATTATCTCACCTAGTCGTACCTGTTTGGCCGTCTCCGATCTGTGGCGCAATCTAAGCCCTTTTTTGACCAGTGAACCAAC
>JAWQFJ010002861.1:293692-297505 GCA_034096865.1 Theodoxus fluviatilis
GGGGCACTAAGTATTGATTTTGCTGTCAGCCAAACTGCTGAGACCTACACCTATCCTGCTGACTAAGTGATAAACCCCTGGGTTCTCCTTCCATTTGGTGTCCAGCAGATACAGTGGTCCCCGGGGTTATCCAAGTGCAGATAATAGACATCTGGTTTGAATTTAGTCAGCCTAAGTTTGTGTCCAAAGCCTCCTGAGCTTAGCTCTTTAACAGCTGGACACTGTGTATGCAGTGATGTGCAGATGCTTGGTTTTTGCTGATCAGATCATAAACATTATGTATATTTTAGTAGCATCTCTAGATATTTTTTTATAGTTTTGCTTCCCACCCACCCACCCACCCCCACCCCCCATCCACCCCATCCCACTTGCATATTATTATGAATCTTAATTTTTAGTTTTTTTTTCAAGTGATGCATTTTCCTCTCAGTCTCAGTAGTCTGTTGTGTAATGTTTGGTTTGAAATAATAGTGTTTGTGACTACCTTTCATAATTCCTTGTTGCTTTTTTTCAGGTGTTGGTGGAATGCAGGATCTCACAGTCTTGAGATATATTTAGACACCAGGGCTTGTGTGCAGTCTTGAAGCATTTGTGAAGGTGCTTGACTGCAGAGCCCATTGCACACAAAAATGTTCCACAATGAACCTCTCAGTCCAGACTGGCTCTGTTGCAATGTGAACTTGAATGACACAACTGCTGGACTGTTGCCAGTGCACTGACACCTTGCAATGCAGTTTAGGTAGGACAGAAAATGACAGCTGGGCAGCCTCAGGTTGATGAAAGTAGACTAGATCAGCATTAGTAACCAAGCACATTAAGTTGGCTTCCCTGAAGTTGGTCCGCTAGTGTCTTTTGGCTGCTCTACATGTGCCTGAAGAAGCCCGAGACCTCTATCAGCCCTGACTCATGTGGGCATGTTTGTTCTACATTGCTGCAAATGTGGCAGGCCTCGTCCTCTACTGGCTCTTCCAGCAGTCACGGAGGACCCCTGTGTCTTCCCAGGAGGAGAAGGAGGATGCAATGGAGGAGTTTGTCGTCAGACAGCCCCTCCGCATCCCAAGCCGCACCCCTTTGTGGGATTTCCTTGGAAGCAGCTCCACTCCAGTACCTTCTGGAACTTTCTTTGCCTTCGAGGACCACTTCCAGACATTTGAGGAGGTCACTGCAGCATGCCGCCGCGCAGGACTGGAGAAGTGCAGCCTCATCATTGGTGTGGATTTCAGTGCCAGCAATGAATGGCAGGGCCGGAAAACGTTTGGGGGACACAGTCTGCATAGCATCATGCAGAGCAAAATCTACAACCCCTACCAGAAGGTCATCTCCATCATTGGCAAAACTCTGGAGCCCTTTGATGATGACAACATGATCCCGGCCTTTGGATTTGGGGACAGTTCAACCAGGTCTGATGATATCTTCCCCTTCAAATTTGATGGAGAGCCATGCAAAGGATTTGCAGAGGTGCTGGAGAGATACAGCGAGATTGCCACCAAAGTGAAACTCAGTGGCCCCACCTCTTATGCCCCACTCATTCTCCATGCCCGTGGACATTGTCAAAGCATCCAAAGCTTTCCACATCCTCTTCATCATTGCAGATGGCCAGGTAAGCAGTGCAGTGTTTTGTTGGTTTGCTTCCTAGGCCCCCTAAAATAGTCATGGTTACAGTATTCCAACTAACCCTATATTTTCCTGCTAACACTAAAATTGTGTTTAGTCATTTTTAAAAAAAGAGGAGAGAAGAAATTAAACTTAAAGAAACAAAAAAGTGTGTGTTTTCCACATTTTTTCAATTAGCACTATTTAGGTTTAGAAAACAAGCTTTTTCAGTGAAAAAGAAAATGTGATGATTAATGTTGAGATGAATCTATTATATATATAGACATCTCTTCTCTCTCTCTCTCTCTCTCTCTCTCTCTCTCTCTCTCTCTCTCTCTCTCTCTCTCTCTCTCTCTCTCTTTCTCTCTCCTCTCTCTCTCTCTCTCTCTCTCTCTCTCTCTTGTGTGCGCACGCGCACACACACACACCCACGTGTGTGCCCAATATCCATCTGGTCTCCTTAAAGGAGAGAGAAAAAAAAATCTACTTACCAACCTTTTTTTGGTTTTGTTGCCATGCTACCATAAGCATAACTTTTTTTCTTCTTAAAAAGAAACTAATTTGATTTAAGTGTGGCAGGTGAGGATTTTCAGTAGTACTAACACAAGTAGGCAGCTGTTTTGAAAGGAAATAGTTTATGACGTAATTTTGTCATTCCTCTTTCACCTGCACCTGCTCTATCTTTACCCACTCTACAACCTGTTCTTGTGCTTCTTGCTATGACTTACATTTTATTTGTCTTTCTTTCTGGACCCTTAAATCCATTGGCAATATGATGGAGCGTTCCTCAGAATGGTCAGCCTTTCATATCTAGAGGCAGATGTTCTAATTCTGATAATCCAAGCAAACTTGATAAAAAAGTAAATTATGTGTGGTTGAATACATTTAAAGGAAGATTATTTGCAGAAAACGAATAGAACCAACAGCTGCTGTGTTAGATTGTTGTATTCCAGCAGATGTCAATTTGTCATGAAATATTTACAGATCAATTACAGGAGATGGTGAAATAGTTTTCTGCTGAATGAATGTTGATTACATGAAGCATAGTGGGAGGAAGACTTGGCATGTGTAGATGTCAGGTCCTTTGCCTAAAAATGCAGATGGTTAGCAAATTGCTGTAACAGCATAGAGTACCATGCACATCTCATTTTCAATGTGCTGCAAGCCTGTCACTCTGTACCCAAGGGGGAAAACTTTACTACATATGGCATAGCACAGCTTCCAGTGTAAGTAGATATCAATTGTCCTTTTTCAATGAAAGGCATTGAAACCCAGCTGGTACTGTTCATTAATTTGATCACCCCCAGCAATGCAAATTGTTCATGTGTATTGCCTTGCACTACAGGGACAGAAATCTGAGAAATGGTCAATAGAAACACATGGGAAGCTTTTGCACGTACTTTGGCCCCCTTCCAAAAACTGTCATCTGATTACAAAGGCAACTCCCCAGTTGTGTAAAGATGGAGCATGCAGCCGGAAGAAGACAATGCAAACACTACATGTGATACTGTGCTAGTGTAATGAGAATTTCATCCTTAATTCTGATGTGCTGACACTCAGAATGATGGCTAGCTACCCTTACTCCTGTAGTGGTGAGCACAGGTTGAAAAAAAAAGGTTTAAACTGGTCTTAAACTAGTGAAAGTCTCAATCTCAGCTCAACTAACTTTTGCTTTACCATCAGAACTAGTGTGTGAGTCCCAGATTACAAGCTGCTTTCTACTGCAAGGTCAGGGGTTTGGCGCCTGTCTGAGCTTGTAGTTTACAGTGAGTGCAGATGATGTGCTTTTAAATAAACCATTCAAGAAGACTGGAAATATTTTCTCACCTCTTGGAAAATTTCACTTAACTCACTGGCGATACAAGTACAAGTTCAACCGCTTGACATATTTCAATCACAGGTCTAAGAGTAAAAGAGACAAAATATTGGATGTACTTGACTGAAAAAGTAATTTCATACTTACTCTTACAGTCTTAGTGTGCAGCCTCCCAAATCTTTCCAACTCCTTATTTTGTAAAATAACTGTTGTGTGTGAAAACATTACCCTATTCAAGTCATTCATATGAGTAATCAATAGTGTTTGTCTCCAATATACATTTTGGTGTTATTTAGAAGTAGACTTCCAAAAATTGTTTGTTATGTGAGTTAATAAAATTTTATATAAATCCTAAGAAACTCTTGAAGATGGGTGTGTAAGTTATATCACCAGCGAATTTTACC
>JAWQFJ010002862.1:0-16400 GCA_034096865.1 Theodoxus fluviatilis
TTGACGTCGTATAACGTGACGTCATTTGCGAGGAGATTTTTGAAGGAGGGGTGAATAGAATAGAATAGAATAGAATTCGTGACGTCATTTGCGAGGACAGAGAATGATTTAGATAGATATGTCCTCAGATGTCTTAGGCCGCAAGGCCTTTATCTGATCTTTTGATCAGTACTTATGGCTACTCTCACTCTCTCTCTGTCTCTCTCTCTGACTCTCTGTCTCTCTCTCTCTCTCTCTCTCTCTCTCTCTCTCTCTCTCTCTCTCTCTCTCTCCCACCCACCCTCTTACTCTCATTCTCTCTTCCCTTCCTCCCCTTTTCCCAGCTCCCCCCCCCCCTCTATCTCACACTCTCTGTCTCTCTCTGTCTCTCTCTGTCTCTCTCTCTGTCTCTGTCTCTCTCTCTCTCTCTCTCTCTCTCTGTCTCAGTCTCTCTCTCTATGTCTCTCTCTCTCTCTCTCTCTCTCTCTCTCTCTCTCTCTCTCTCTCTCTCTCTCTTTCTCACTCTTACCACATTTGAATATTTTGCCTCAAGGGCTGAATGTAAGTAAGAAAGGCAATACAGTAGTCGCCGCTTATAAAACACGCGGTTAATAAAAACAGCCGTTTTTTAAATACAGTTGGTAAGGTCCGGATTTACTTCGTTACTGATGGACATGTTCAACAAGCTAACGGTTAATAAAAACGCCGCTTATTAAAAACACTTTTGTTCGGTCCCAATGTGTTTTTAATAAGCGGCGACTACTGTACTGCCTAATTCACTACCCTTGTCTCTAAACTCAGACGATTCCAACTGCCTGTTCCGCTTTGACGTAATCTCATGACGTCATCTACGATCTAAGAGAATCGAAGAGACGACAAAGAAAGCAGTATATATAGCAAAGCGCAACCTAGGATCCTCTGACGAGCGTACCTTATCTAACCGATCAAGATAACGCGGGGATAGGGGATAAATCGAGTGTTAAAAAGATAAATCGCCGTTGTGAATACGGGCCCAGCGAACTAACTGAATGTCGACACAATCACGCGGCACTGTTGTACATTTGCAGTCAACGTAAGATCTCGTACGACGATTTGATTCAAGGCCTAGTGCTAATTGTTTTGATGGTCTGGTCTCAGTGTCACAAAAATATGATGATTTAATCAATCCCTGACCCGGAAATGTTGGGGACAACGACCATTTCAGCGTAATGACATCGAGTCAAACCGAGTTATCTTTCCTACTTCAGCAAAACGCTTCGATATATGTTGAACCTCTACCAGCAGGCGCCAAAATGCGATACTACGAAAAGAATATTGACGTTGATGGGTTAGATCCGTATGAAATACCAAACAGTTCATGCTATCATCCATTTTTCTACAATTTACAGTGCAAAATACGAACCACGAGGGTTTATGACAAGGTCGTTATAAATGCTTCACATACCTACAAGTTTACAATGGCACAGTTGGTAGAGCATTGGGCTCTTGGTCATGCATGACCAGGTTCGATTCTACACTGAAACTTTTTTTCGAGGGGTTGTGGGTTCGAACCCACCTGGTTTTTTGTGTTTGTGTGTGTGTGCGTTTTTTCCTCCTCTTTTCTCGGAGGCTGCGGGTTCGAACCCGATCTTCTTTTTTTCTTCTCCAAAACCTGGAGGTTCAGCGCCAGCGGTTTTTATGGTAGGATTGCACTGAAGCTCAGTGCACAGCTCAACACAGCGTAGTCTTTGGCTGTGCACAGCACCCCAAAAAGAACCTGGCTCAAATTTAGGAAGAGTTGAATGAAAAAGAACATATGTGCATATGCACAGAACGAAAGGTTGAAACCCACAGTTACCAACGCCAATAACCCCACGTTGAACTTGTTCACTGAACGCGACACTGACAGAACTCGCTTCCCCATCAAGTAATTTCCACTCAGAAGCAAAATCCAAGGCTTTTGCCCACGTAATATCGGTAAAAGGCTTAATATAGTCATTGTTTACATTTTGGAAATGTATTGCACATGCACACGCGGCCAAGATGGAAACTCCGCAGTAAATCTGACGTAATTTCCGATTGGCCAAAACTACCGAAATGTGTCACTGGAAGTAACTCCTGTATAGTATTGCATCGAAAGGGAGGCAATCCTTGCCATACAAATCCGCACTTTAAAAAGTTATTTTTCACTAACGGAAAGATGAGGCGAACGCGCGCGCGCGCGCGAGAGAGAGAGAGAGAGAGAGAGAGAGAGGGAGAGAGAGAGAGAGAGAGAGAGAGAGAGAGAGAGAGAGAGAGAGAGAGAGAGAGAGAGAACATAAACGGATAGATGGAGACTGACTGACATACGCAGAAAAATACATACAGAGGAGCCAGAATCGTGTACAGACGCGCAAGCCTACACATTGAGACACAATTTGACGTTAATTAGCACTCTCTGCTCTGCACATTAGCAATAGCCCTGTTCCATTTTCCGCTCTGCCAGCAAACCTGTGACGCGTGTGTGGTACACGGTGACTGTGGGTGGAGCGGATTCAAGCCTGACCTATGGGGAGGAGCCCCTAACCCCCACCCTGACGGGCCTGCTGGAGCAGATGGGACTCTACCTGTGTGGCTGCGTCCCCAGGAAAGGCCGAGAGATTGTCATTACAGGGAAGGTTGATCCAGAAAAGGCAGACATCATCAAGGAGACAATCGAAAACACCTGGAGGGAAGCCAATCCTGGTAAATACTTTAGAACTGTCAATAATAGAAAATTCTAACAACAACAACAACAACTTAATATTGACTCAAATCCCGACAATTTGTTATCAAAGTGTAATTAAGTATAGTCAGGGTCTGCAACAGAATTTCTCTGAAAAATGCTTCCTGCAGTCATGTGCGTCAAAATATCGACGACCGTTTGAAAATGAAAAGAGACATTCATGTAATGAATTTTAGTTTTTATTATATGAATGGAAATTCTACAAGTCTTAAAAAATATTAGTTGAAGCAGTCTACAGAATCATTTATCTGTTGTTCCATTCGGGTTCTATTTATTTAGCGTGTATTTTATTGTCATTGTGTCGCCTTTGTTTCAGACTTCAAAGGAAACGTCACCGTGGAAATCACCAAAATCGACAACAGCGGAAGAGACACAAACGGGTGAATATGAGCCTTTGGTAATTTCATCTAATCGTCTCACATTTTATGAACATGGTAACATTTCAAACCCCTAAATTAATTCAGATCGTGAACTTTACCCATCTCGAAATGAACGGTCCAACAGAGATGCCTTTCTCTGTATAAACTCAAAGAATTTCCTTTTCGTTGGTTAGAAATGACGAAGAATTGGTTGCCTCATGAATCTGTCTCGACCCCTCCCATTGACCCCTCTCTACACCTTCAGGCGGCCCGTGGGACGCCTTTGGTACGTGGTTTGGGCGAAGGGCGTGGCTGGCAGGCAGGAGGCCGATGACTTGACTCCGCCTACCCAGACAGAGCTGACAAATCGCGTGATAGAGGCGGAGTCGTCCACCATCACTCCCTCGCCAACGCCCCGCCCCCCTGACGTCCTCTACACCCAGGAGGAAGTGCTACTGCGAGGCACCAACGCCAGCGCTCTGCCCTGGGAGCATGTGGAAGAGAGACTGCGCCAAGCTCTCAACGCCACTGACCCAGGTCCGTTGTTCTCCGTGGTATGGCTAAGTGGTATAAAGAACTAGAATCCGTAAACAACACGACACGAAACGACTAAGCACGACAGGATACATCTTGACACACAACATAACACAATACAATGCAGCCCAACGCAATACAGTACAGTACGACAGAACACAACACAATACAACGCAATGCAACACAGCAGCACAACATGGAACCAAAAAAATGGACGCCACACAACGCTAAGCAACATAAATATATGTACACCACAAAGCAAAACACCACACAGAATATTGCCATTTGCCCTACCATGAGATCTATCTCAAAAACTGTCATGGGATTTCAAGGCACTTCCGATATTTATGATAAGTTAATTAATTTCTCAAATGTCATGAGTCATATCTGTTTTAATCCCTGTTCTCTCGCCTCCCAATGACAATATTTCAAGAGTAAACTTTACTGACGATCAACATTATAAAAACCACTTATTCACAACAAAAAATGTTATCTACCAAAGTGAAGTTGACAAGGCACCATGCGAAAATAGTTGTAAACTCGCAGAATTAAGAACAGGAAAATTATTGAATAAAACGAGATTGAAAAATTCGGGTTATTTGTGACAGAATATAATATGTTCTCTCTCTCTCTCTATCTCTCTCTCTCTCTCTCTCTCTCTCTCTCTCTCTCTCTCTCTCTCTCTCTATCTGCAGCTCTGGTGCATAAGTGTTGGATTTTTGTTTTCACAGACAACGCCTGCTGCGTGACCTTGAATATTGTGGACAGCCAAGTCTTCGTGAATGCCAACGGGTAAATTAGTTTCTCTTGTAATCTCAATTCAGTTCTGGGTCTGCACGGTGGAGAACAGTGCAAATGGAGAGGCCTCAGGAGAAGACGTCATTCAATCTTTCGTCAAGTGGAAGAGCACTTTAGTACACAGCACTCTAATGATGCTGAGTAATTAGTTCGGATATCAAACAAACAGACAGGCAGGCAGGTAGGCAGGCAATTAGACAAACAAACAGGCAGACATCATCACCACCACCACCTCTACCACCAGATCATCAGCATCACCGCCTTCACTACTAACCATAACTCCTCGGAGATTGTGAACGGTTATTTCATTGTCAATGTTCCATCTGTCAGTGAAAATGTTATCTGCAGATTCAAATATTTTATTACACCAAATCCTTCTGTTGCAACTATTCATTTACAGTGTTTGTGTTTGCTTCATTTGATATTTCCTTACGTAGAGCAATCTTGGGGATGCATTTATTTTCCTGTTGTAATTTAGCGTCATGGTTGACTGTGCATGACGTGTTCAGATGGTTCAAGAACACGTCCAACTAGACGCTGTCTCTTCAGCCTTGAATTTCATTTTCCCACTTATGTCACCCCACTGGATTGAAGGAAAAGATTTGACCCAGCACTTCATTCCTTTCTATCCTCCTTCCCTTCTTCACTCATTGAACCATTCATTGAACTCACTTAGGTCGGTGATCATCGGCTACACCTATCGCCGCTCTCCCCACAACGCATTGCCCGGGGGACAGCAACGTTTCCTTGACAACGTAGACCGCGTCCTGGCGACCGAGGGTGTGTCCACCTTGTCGACCACTCCCACTCCCCCGCTTCTCAACGTGTCCTCGGCCTTCACCTTGACCGTGCAGAGCGAACCCGGCGTTACAATGCCAACTGCTGAAACCGCCACCGCCATTGCAAGGGGCTGGAGTGCTTCAGATCCAAGTAAGACACACACGCGCCCGCACACGTCCAGACACACTGGCACACAGTAGGACGTTCGCACAAGAACACAGACAAACACATAGATGGATGGATGAAGGAATGGATGGATGGTTGAATGGATAAATAGATGGATAGTTAGACGGTGAGAGATTTACATCTTAATGTTTAGAATGCTACTCGTGATAAATAGACAAGCTAACTGAAACACAGATATCACATGCTGACTGATCCTTGGTGATAGAGGCAACGATCTAAGATGCCATCACCAAATGAAAACAAATGAGCCCTCTTACCAAGTATCATCCGAGGCAGCATTTACTGAAGGAGCCAGTTGGAGATAAATCACCTGATAGAGCCAAGAGACACTCATACTGAATATCACCAGTGGCAGCACCTACTCAGCACCGTGGCTGTACTTGCAGACTGCCGCTGTTCCTGGAGAGTGGTCATCGTGGGGTCAGACAGCTACACGGGAGACTTCGGGTGAGTCAAACTGCATCCATGCTTGATCTCATTCAGTAGCAACCCGACTACGGTATTGCAGTATTGGCAAATGTTTATAGACATCATTCTTCATACCATGGGTGTGAAACAATTTTTCGGATGAGATATGTATTTAATGTTTTCGTATATTTTACCTGCATGAAAAATGTCGTTATGATTGTTCATATCGCTTTCACGCACAACTGTAGTCGACTCATGAAGATTTCACCGGAAACGACCCTACATGCTGTGCATCTATGCTTTTCATACCATATCAAGGGTAGAGATGATGGGGAATATCATAAATGTTACCCGTGTTTCTCTGCAACACAGTTTACCTTGCTTCATGACCTGTCCGCTATGTCCCGCCTTTAGCATCATGCTAGCTACAAAGCAAGTGATACTCAACAGATATGTTGAGGATGATTTACTTAAAATCGCATCCCCGTTGTAATATTGACATATTTTCACCACAATACATCTGCACTGGTACTCTAAATACATTTGAGCAATGTAAGGCGCTTTGTATTGGCTAAGTAGCCTCGTGATTGAGGGTGAAATGTAAGGCGCTTTGTATTGGCTATGTAGCCTCGTGATTGAGGGTGAAATGTAAGGCGCTTTGTATTGGCTAAGTAGCCTCATGATTGAGGGTGAAATGTAAGGCGCTTTGTATTGGCTAAGTAGCCTCATGATTGAGGGTGAAATGTAAGTCGCTTTGTATTGGCTAAGTAGCCTCGTGATTGAGGGTGAAATGTAAGGCGCTTTGTATTGGCTAAGTAGCCTCGTGATTGAGGGTGAAATGTGAGGCTGCTTGAGCCCCAGATAGGAGTGGTATCTCGCTCTAGAAAACCGATGCCTTGAGTACATTTACCCATGAATAGTGTGTCTACCATATAACATGTTGCGGTAACTCATAGCCGTGCATATAGTGCAATGACTGTCTTGGGAGATCACCGTAGCATTCGTCTAGATTTGAATAAGCAGCCTTGCGGCTTGTCACCATGAAGTTTACCACATCCTGTTGCATTGAGCTTAGCATGACTTACTGCGACGTTGTTCTTCAGTTGCTTTCTATTGCCTTGTATCTCTGATGTGTACCAGAATGTTTCAGTCGTCCATCTTTTGGAGTTTGACTCATGATATTCGGATTTCATACCGCAGTACGTTTGTCGCAGCTCCTCATCACAGATATCGCCATCCGTCATTATTATTTGTAGCGGTTGGGGTGGGTGGAAGGTGGCTCGACCCCCAACCGGACAGTAAAAAAATAAAATAAGGGAAATTCCTTCCTCAGTCACTAATCACATTTAAAGACAATGACGCCACAAACCAAATACGACGTAAAATAATCGACACAATTACTCATAAACCTCTTTCAAACAAAACTCTCACTAACAGAACATACAAATGAAAAATGAAAGAAGAAAAGAAAACAGTTACAAATTAAAAACTTTAAAAATTGCTCAGCGGGCTCAACTACAGCACCCAGCACAATTCTCTCCACCAATCCATCTCCATCTCTCAACTGACAACAACTACAGCACCCAGTGCACTTCTCTCCATCAATCCATCTCTATCTCTCAACTGACAACAACTACAGCACCCAGCACAATTCTCTCCACCACTCCATCTCCATCTCTCAACTGACAACAACTACAGCACCCAGCACAATTCTCTCCACCAATCCATCTCCATCTCTCAACTGACAACAACTACAGCACCCAGCGCAATTCTCTCCACCAATCCATCTCCATCTCTCAACTGACAACAACTACAGCACCCAGCGCAATTCTCTCCACCAATCCATCTCCATCTCTCAACTGACAACAACTACAGCACCCAGCACAATTCTCTCCACCAATCCATCTCCATCTCGCAACTGACAACAACTACAGCACCCAGTGCACTTCTCTCCACCAATCCATCTCCATCTCTCAACTGACAACAACTACAGCACCCAGTGCACTTCTCTCCACCAATCCATCTCCATCTCTCAACTGACAACAACTACAGCACCCAGCACAATTCTCTCCACCAATCCATCTCCATCTCTCAACTGACAACAACTACAGCACCCAGTGCACTTCTCTCCACCAATCCATCTCCATCTCTCAACTGACAACAACTACAGCACCCAGTGCACTTCTCTCCACCAATCCATCTCCATCTCTCAACTGACAACAACTACAGCACCCAGTGCACTTCTCTCCACCAATCCATCTCCATCTCTCAACTGACAACAACTACAGCACCCAGTGCACTTCTCTCCACCAATCCATCTCCATCTCTCAACTGACAACAACTACAGCACCCAGTGCACTTCTCTCCACCAATCCATCTCCATCTCGCAACTGACAACAACTACAGCACCCAGTGCACTTCTCTCCACCAATCCATCTCCATCTCGCAACTGACAACAACTACAGCACCCAGTGCACTTCTCTCCACCAATCCATCTCCATCTCGCAACTGACAACAACTACAGCACCCAGTGCACTTCTCTCCACCAATCCATCTCCATCTCGCAACTGACAACAACTACAGCACCCAGTGCACTTCTCTCCACCAATCCATCTCCATCTCTCAACTGACAACAACTACAGCACCCAGTGCACTTCTCTCCACCAATCCATCTCCATCTCTCAACTGACAACAACTACAGCACCCAGTGCACTTCTCTCCACCAATCCATCTCCATCTCTCAACTGACAACAACTACAGCACCCAGTGCACTTCTCTCCACCAATCCATCTCCATCTCTCAACTGACAACAACTACAGCACCCAGTGCAATTCTCTCCACCAATCCATCTCCATCTCTCAACTGACAACAACTACAGCACCCAGTGCACTTCTCTCCACCAATCCATCTCCATCTCTCAACTGACAACAACTACAGCACCCAGCGCAATTCTCTCCACCAATCCATCTCCATCTCTCAACTGACAACAACTACAGCACCCAGTGCACTTCTCTCCACCAATCCATCTCCATCTCGCAACTGACAACAACTACAGCACCCAGTGCACTTCTCTCCACCAATCCATCTCCATCTCTCAACTGACAACAACTACAGCACCCAGTGCACTTCTCTCCACCAATCCATCTCCATCTCTCAACTGACAACAACTACAGCACCCAGTGCACTTCTCTCCACCAATCCATCTCCATCTCGCAACTGACAACAACTACAGCACCCAGTGCACTTCTCTCCACCAATCCATCTCCATCTCTCAACTGACAACAACTACAGCACCCAGTGCACTTCTCTCCACCAATCCATCTCCATCTCTCAACTGACAACAACTACAGCACCCAGTGCACTTCTCTCCACCAATCCATCTCCATCTCTCAACTGACAACAACTACAGCACCCAGTGCACTTCTCTCCACCAATCCATCTCCATCTCTCAACTGACAACAACTACAGCACCCAGTGCACTTCTCTCCACCAATCCATCTCCATCTCTCAACTGACAACAACTACAGCACCCAGTGCACTTCTCTCCACCAATCCATCTCCATCTCTCAACTGACAACAACTACAGCACCCAGTGCACTTCTCTCCACCAATCCATCTCCATCTCTCAACTGACAACAACTACAGCACCCAGTGCACTTCTCTCCACCAATCCATCTCCATCTCGCAACTGACAACAACTACAGCACCCAGTGCACTTCTCTCCACCAATCCATCTCCATCTCTCAACTGACAACAACTACAGCACCCAGTGCACTTCTCTCCACCAATCCATCTCCATCTCGCAACTGACAACAACTACAGCACCCAGTGCACTTCTCTCCACCAATCCATCTCCATCTCTCAACTGACAACAACTACAGCACCCAGTGCACTTCTCTCCACCAATCCATCTCCATCTCTCAACTGACAACAACTACAGCACCCAGTGCACTTCTCTCCACCAATCCATCTCCATCTCTCAACTGACAACAACTACAGCACCCAGTGCACTTCTCTCCACCAATCCATCTCCATCTCTCAACTGACAACAACTACAGCACCCAGTGCACTTCTCTCCACCAATCCATCTCCATCTCTCAACTGACAACAACTACAGCACCCAGTGCACTTCTCTCCACCAATCCATCTCCATCTCTCAACTGACAACAACTACAGCACCCAGTGCACTTCTCTCCACCAATCCATCTCCATCTCTCAACTGACAACAACTACAGCACCCAGTGCACTTCTCTCCACCAATCCATCTCCATCTCGCAACTGACAACAACTACAGCACCCAGTGCACTTCTCTCCACCAATCCATCTCCATCTCGCAACTGACAACAACTACAGCACCCAGTGCACTTCTCTCCACCAATCCATCTCCATCTCGCAACTGACAACAACTACAGCACCCAGTGCACTTCTCTCCACCAATCCATCTCCATCTCTCAACTGACAACAACTACAGCACCCAGTGCACTTCTCTCCACCAATCCATCTCCATCTCTCAACTGACAACAACTACAGCACCCAGTGCACTTCTCTCCACCAATCCATCTCCATCTCTCAACTGACAACAACTACAGCACCCAGTGCACTTCTCTCCACCAATCCATCTCCATCTCTCAACTGACAACAACTACAGCACCCAGTGCACTTCTCTCCACCAATCCATCTCCATCTCTCAACTGACAACAACTACAGCACCCAGTGCACTTCTCTCCACCAATCCATCTCCATCTCTCAACTGACAACAACTACAGCACCCAGTGCACTTCTCTCCACCAATCCATCTCCATCTCTCAACTGACAACAACTACAGCACCCAGTGCACTTCTCTCCACCAATCCATCTCCATCTCTCAACTGACAACAACTACAGCACCCAGTGCACTTCTCTCCACCAATCCATCTCCATCTCTCAACTGACAACAACTACAGCACCCAGTGCACTTCTCTCCACCAATCCATCTCCATCTCTCAACTGACAACAACTACAGCACCCAGTGCACTTCTCTCCACCAATCCATCTCCATCTCTCAACTGACAACAACTACAGCACCCAGTGCACTTCTCTCCACCAATCCATCTCCATCTCTCAACTGACAACAACTACAGCACCCAGTGCACTTCTCTCCACCAATCCATCTCCATCTCTCAACTGACAACAACTACAGCACCCAGTGCACTTCTCTCCACCATCCATCTCCATCTCTCAACTGACAACAACTACAGCACCCAGTGCACTTCTCTCCACCAATCCATCTCCATCTCTCAACTGACAACAACTACAGCACCCAGTGCACTTCTCTCCACCAATCCATCTCCATCTCTCAACTGACAACAACTACAGCACCCAGTGCACTTCTCTCCACCAATCCATCTCCATCTCTCAACTGACAACAACTACAGCACCCAGTGCAATTCTCTCCACCAATCCATCTCCATCTCTCAACTGACAACAACTACAGCACCCAGTGCACTTCTCTCCACCAATCCATCTCCATCTCGCAACTGACAACAACTACAGCACCCAGTGCAATTCTCTCCACCAATCCATCTCCATCTCGCAACTGACAACAACTACAGCACCCAGTGCACTTCTCTCCACCAATCCATCTCCATCTCGCAACTGACAACAACTACAGCACCCAGTGCACTTCTCTCCACCAATCCATCTCCATCTCGCAACTGACAACAACTACAGCACCCAGTGCACTTCTCTCCACCAATCCATCTCCATCTCGCAACTGACAACAACTACAGCACCCAGTGCACTTCTCTCCACCAATCCATCTCCATCTCGCAACTGACAACAACTACAGCACCCAGTGCACTTCTCTCCACCAATCCATCTCCATCTCGCAACTGACAACAACTACAGCACCCAGTGCACTTCTCTCCACCAATCCATCTCCATCTCTCAACTGACAACAACTACAGCACCCAGTGCACTTCTCTCCACCAATCCATCTCCATCTCTCAACTGACAACAACTACAGCACCCAGTGCACTTCTCTCCACCAATCCATCTCCATCTCTCAACTGACAACAACTACAGCACCCAGTGCACTTCTCTCCACCAATCCATCTCCATCTCTCAACTGACAACAACTACAGCACCCAGTGCACTTCTCTCCACCAATCCATCTCCATCTCTCAACTGACAACAACTACAGCACCCAGTGCACTTCTCTCCACCAATCCATCTCCATCTCTCAACTGACAACAACTACAGCACCCAGTGCAATTCTCTCCACCAATCCATCTCCATCTCTCAACTGACAACAACTACAGCACCCAGTGCACTTCTCTCCACCAATCCATCTCCATCTCTCAACTGACAACAACTACAGCACCCAGCGCAATTCTCTCCACCAATCCATCTCCATCTCTCAACTGACAACAACTACAGCACCCAGTGCACTTCTCTCCACCAATCCATCTCCATCTCTCAACTGACAACAACTACAGCACCCAGTGCACTTCTCTCCACCAATCCATCTCCATCTCTCAACTGACAACAACTACAGCACCCAGTGCACTTCTCTCCACCAATCCATCTCCATCTCTCAACTGACAACAACTACAGCACCCAGTGCACTTCTCTCCACCAATCCATCTCCATCTCTCAACTGACAACAACTACAGCACCCAGTGCACTTCTCTCCACCAATCCATCTCCATCTCTCAACTGACAACAACTACAGCACCCAGTGCACTTCTCTCCACCAATCCATCTCCATCTCTCAACTGACAACAACTACAGCACCCAGTGCACTTCTCTCCACCAATCCATCTCCATCTCTCAACTGACAACAACTACAGCACCCAGTGCACTTCTCTCCACCAATCCATCTCCATCTCTCAACTGACAACAACTACAGCACCCAGTGCACTTCTCTCCACCAATCCATCTCCATCTCTCAACTGACAACAACTACAGCACCCAGTGCACTTCTCTCCACCAATCCATCTCCATCTCGCAACTGACAACAACTACAGCACCCAGTGCACTTCTCTCCACCAATCCATCTCCATCTCGCAACTGACAACAACTACAGCACCCAGTGCACTTCTCTCCACCAATCCATCTCCATCTCGCAACTGACAACAACTACAGCACCCAGTGCACTTCTCTCCACCAATCCATCTCCATCTCTCAACTGACAACAACTACAGCACCCAGTGCACTTCTCTCCATCAATCCATCTCCATCTCTCAACTGACAACAACTACAGCACCCAGTGCACTTCTCTCCACCAATCCATCTCCATCTCTCAACTGACAACAACTACAGCACCCAGTGCACTTCTCTCCACCAATCCATCTCCATCTCTCAACTGACA
The DNA here is from genome assembly GCA_034096865.1 of Theodoxus fluviatilis. NCBI lineage: Eukaryota > Metazoa > Mollusca > Gastropoda > Cycloneritida > Neritidae > Theodoxus > Theodoxus fluviatilis. The sequence continues at coordinate 13,139 of JAWQFJ010002862.1, forward strand.
ACAACTACAGCACCCAGTGCACTTCTCTCCACCAATCCATCTCCATCTCTCAACTGACAACAACTACAGCACCCAGTGCACTTCTCTCCACCAATCCATCTCCATCTCTCAACTGACAACAACTACAGCACCCAGTGCACTTCTCTCCACCAATCCATCTCCATCTCTCAACTGACAACAACTACAGCACCCAGTGCACTTCTCTCCACCAATCCATCTCCATCTCGCAACTGACAACAACTACAGCACCCAGTGCACTTCTCTCCACCAATCCATCTCCATCTCTCAACTGACAACAACTACAGCACCCAGTGCACTTCTCTCCACCAATCCATCTCCATCTCTCAACTGACAACAACTACAGCACCCAGTGCACTTCTCTCCACCAATCCATCTCCATCTCTCAACTGACAACAACTACAGCACCCAGTGCACTTCTCTCCACCAATCCATCTCCATCTCTCAACTGACAACAACTACAGCACCCAGTGCACTTCTCTCCACCAATCCATCTCCATCTCTCAACTGACAACAACTACAGCACCCAGTGCACTTCTCTCCACCAATCCATCTCCATCTCTCAACTGACAACAACTACAGCACCCAGTGCACTTCTCTCCACCAATCCATCTCCATCTCTCAACTGACAACAACTACAGCACCCAGTGCACTTCTCTCCACCAATCCATCTCCATCTCTCAACTGACAACAACTACAGCACCCAGTGCACTTCTCTCCACCAATCCATCTCCATCTCTCAACTGACAACAACTACAGCACCCAGTGCAATTCTCTCCACCAATCCATCTCCATCTCTCAACTGACAACAACTACAGCACCCAGTGCACTTCTCTCCACCAATCCATCTCCATCTCTCAACTGACAACAACTACAGCACCCAGTGCACTTCTCTCCACCAATCCATCTCCATCTCTCAACTGACAACAACTACAGCACCCAGTGCACTTCTCTCCACCAATCCATCTCCATCTCTCAACTGACAACAACTACAGCACCCAGTGCACTTCTCTCCACCAATCCATCTCCATCTCTCAACTGACAACAACTACAGCACCCAGTGCACTTCTCTCCACCAATCCATCTCCATCTCTCAACTGACAACAACTACAGCACCCAGTGCACTTCTCTCCACCAATCCATCTCCATCTCTCAACTGACAACAACTACAGCACCCAGTGCACTTCTCTCCACCAATCCATCTCCATCTCTCAACTGACAACAACTACAGCACCCAGTGCACTTCTCTCCACCAATCCATCTCCATCTCTCAACTGACAACAACTACAGCACCCAGTGCACTTCTCTCCACCAATCCATCTCCATCTCTCAACTGACAACAACTACAGCACCCAGTGCAATTCTCTCCACCAATCCATCTCCATCTCTCAACTGACAACAACTACAGCACCCAGTGCACTTCTCTCCACCAATCCATCTCCATCTCTCAACTGACAACAACTACAGCACCCAGTGCAATTCTCTCCACCAATCCATCTCCATCTCTCAACTGACAACAACTACAGCACCCAGTGCACTTCTCTCCACCAATCCATCTCCATCTCGCAACTGACAACAACTACAGCACCCAGTGCACTTCTCTCCACCAATCCATCTCCATCTCGCAACTGACAACAACTACAGCACCCAGTGCACTTCTCTCCACCAATCCATCTCCATCTCTCAACTGACAACAACTACAGCACCCAGTGCACTTCTCTCCACCAATCCATCTCCATCTCGCAACTGACAACAACTACAGCACCCAGTGCACTTCTCTCCACCAATCCATCTCCATCTCTCAACTGACAACAACTACAGCACCCAGTGCACTTCTCTCCACCAATCCATCTCCATCTCTCAACTGACAACAACTACAGCACCCAGTGCACTTCTCTCCACCAATCCATCTCCATCTCTCAACTGACAACAACTACAGCACCCAGTGCACTTCTCTCCACCAATCCATCTCCATCTCTCAACTGACAACAACTACAGCACCCAGTGCACTTCTCTCCACCAATCCATCTCCATCTCTCAACTGACAACAACTACAGCACCCAGTGCACTTCTCTCCACCAATCCATCTCCATCTCTCAACTGACAACAACTACAGCACCCAGTGCACTTCTCTCCACCAATCCATCTCCATCTCTCAACTGACAACAACTACAGCACCCAGTGCACTTCTCTCCACCAATCCATCTCCATCTCTCAACTGACAACAACTACAGCACCCAGTGCACTTCTCTCCACCAATCCATCTCCATCTCTCAACTGACAACAACTACAGCACCCAGTGCACTTCTCTCCACCAATCCATCTCCATCTCGCAACTGACAACAACTACAGCACCCAGTGCAATTCTCTCCACCAATCCATCTCCATCTCTCAACTGACAACAACTACAGCAGCCAGTGCACTTCTCTCCACCAATCCATCTCCATCTCTCAACTGACAACAACTACAGCACCCAGTGCAATTCTCTCCACCAATCCATCTCCATCTCTCAACTGACAACAACTACAGCACCCAGTGCACTTCTCTCCACCAATCCATCTCCATCTCGCAACTGACAACAACTACAGCACCCAGTGCAATTCTCTCCACCAATCCATCTCCATCTCGCAACTGACAACAACTACAGCACCCAGTGCACTTCTCTCCACCAATCCATCTCCATCTCGCAACTGACAACAACTACAGCACCCAGTGCACTTCTCTCCACCAATCCATCTCCATCTCGCAACTGACAACAACTACAGCACCCAGTGCACTTCTCTCCACCAATCCATCTCCATCTCGCAACTGACAACAACTACAGCACCCAGTGCACTTCTCTCCACCAATCCATCTCCATCTCTCAACTGACAACAACTACAGCACCCAGTGCACTTCTCTCCACCAATCCATCTCCATCTCTCAACTGACAACAACTACAGCACCCAGTGCACTTCTCTCCACCAATCCATCTCCATCTCTCAACTGACAACAACTACAGCACCCAGTGCACTTCTCTCCACCAATCCATCTCCATCTCTCAACTGACAACAACTACAGCACCCAGTGCACTTCTCTCCACCAATCCATCTCCATCTCTCAACTGACAACAACTACAGCACCCAGTGCACTTCTCTCCACCAATCCATCTCCATCTCTCAACTGACAACAACTACAGCACCCAGTGCACTTCTCTCCACCAATCCATCTCCATCTCTCAACTGACAACAACTACAGCACCCAG
>JAWQFJ010002862.1:16423-33923 GCA_034096865.1 Theodoxus fluviatilis
TTCTCTCCACCAATCCATCTCCATCTCTCAACTGACAACAACTACAGCACCCAGCGCAATTCTCTCCACCAATCCATCTTCATCTCTCAACCAAAAACACTCAACACCACAATGGACCGCATGGATGGAGCCAAATGGCCCATCAGCCCCCGTAGGCCATGCAAGGCCATCAGGCACGAAAATCACCAAAACAGTCCAGAGCAACCGCTAACCAAGCCACGGTGTTCCCAGGTATTCACCTTTCAAGAAACGCGCAGAGAGACGCGGTGGGTCAATGCTTACCCCGAACCCACAGGGGAAACATTACTAATTACTAATAAGAAATCTTTTTAACCAAAAAAAAACCGCCCACACCGGGCTTACATATATAAAGCTCTCAGTCAATTATCCTCTTTTACTCTTCTTCCCTTTCCCGGGGAAATAAAAACTGGTCTTTATTCCCTGCGCCAGAACCCGCAGATATCGTTCAACAGGGGACACGCAGCATGAAGGTAGAAAAGCACGTGCAAAACGTTCTGAAATATGCGTAGTCAGCAAGTGCTGACCTTGCAAAACACTTAAAGGTGTAATATGGCGAGGTGGACTTAAAGTACCACCACATGCCACAGCATTTCTCTTTGTAAATTCCTTAAAAAATAAAAAATAAACACTGAGCCGTGACATTATTGAATATCACAATTGCTCGGTGCGTCTCACTGTATCATGCCTCTGTACGCTCTACAGTACCTCTGACTATTGCCTCCTGCAGCACTCCCTACAACAAGCTGACCTACTTCCTGGTGAGGGACGGCAGGGTGCTGGACTCCAAGAACGCTACACAGCCCATGGAGCAGATCCGAGCTGAGTTGTCACGACGGCCCGACCTCCCTGGAAAACCCTCCTCAGGGGTGAGAAGTCTACGCGTGCACCTTTCATTAGGAGGAGGAGGAGGCGGAGGGGGAGGAAGAGGAGGCGGAGGAGGCGGAGGAGGCGGAGGAGGAGGAGGAGGAGGAGGAGGAGGAGGAGGAGGAGGAGGAGGAGGAGGAGGAGGAGGAGGAGGAGGAGGAGGAGGGGGAGGAGGAGGAGGAGGAGGAGGAGGAGGAGGAGGAGGAGGAGGAGGAGGAGGAGGAGGAGGAGGGGGAGGAGAAGGAGGAGGGGGAGGAGGAGGAGGTGGAGGAGGGGGGGAGGGGGGAGGGGGGGAGGGGGGGAGGGGGGGAGGGGGGTAGGGGGGGAGGGGAGGGGAGGGGGAGGAGGGGGGGAGGGGGGGAGGGGGAAGAGGAGGAGGAGGAGGAGGAGGAGGAGGACGACGACGACGTCGAGGAGGACAATGGCAAAAGAAAACGAAAAGAGGGAAGAGAGAAATTATTGTAATGAATTTAAAAGTGTTGTTCTTGGGACTCTTACACTATTTGAATCTTAATGCTACGTATCCTTCATTGCAGACCCCAACGTGAAAATCCAGCCTCTGAGACCGACACCAGGAACAACGTCTGAAGGGTGAAACAGACGCTCACACTCTTAAGCCCGCACAGCACATTCAAGTCTTCTCGTCGCAAACCTATCTAATGTTCTAGGACTGGATAGGTTTGACACACATTAAATAAGAATTTTACTCCGCAGTGAAGTGATCCATAGCAAATGCACACTGTGTCATGCAGGGCTATCTTGCCCCTACCGAGCAACCCCCTCGTCACTTGAGTCGCTAGAGCGTCTGAGTTCTTGCTTGTCCACCCCGTCGTCACTTGAGTCGCTAGAGCGTCTGAGTTCTTGCTTGTCCACCCCGTCGTTCCCAGTTCCATCTCGCCAGGACTGGGTGACTGGGACAGGCAATTGATTGATTAACACGTGTGATATCCTCCTTGCTCGGTACTGATGAGATATAACTATCGCTGCTAATTATCTGCTCCTTCAAGCGTCCCAAATGACTTCATTCCCCTGTCCCTTTCCCTCTGCCTTTCTAATCATACTTTTGAGCCATTTACATGTATTTCCACTCAATTCCGTTCGATCAAGCGATTTCCTTTTGACGAATTTTGCAATATTTTGAAGCATTTCACCTGGTTGTTTTCTGGATACGTGTTCTTGTTTAGACTCTGAAATAATAAAACTGTTTTCTGAAAGAGTGTTGAGGCTTTAAGTTTAATTTATTTGCTGATATTTGATGCAGTCATTTATGGCCATGACGTTTTCATATTTCCTTTCTATGCTGCATTTTATAAAATTTTCTATTCACATGTTCCTTCATTTACTATACTATTCTGTAGGACAGATAGAACGCGACGTGGTCGTACTCACTGACATTCTGTGAACCCGAGTCAGTAGTGACTCTGGCACAGTTCGCAATGAATGAGTAATAGACTTGACTCTTAGCATTTCGCCAAAAATAGTTCGTTCTGATACTATTTTTCTCTCCACTTTTTACAGAAATCATTCAGATGTCAAAACTTGTTTCCATTTCAACACAAACATTTTATTTTATCAAATAAACGCTTTTTTATCGTCTCAGCAAAAGTAAGTTATGAGTTTCGTGCGAAATAGTCTTAGAACTACTTCAACGGCGTATGTCAGGGAGCAGATCGGTTATCCCACAAGCCTCCATGACGTGATGTCAACTGTGCTCGAGACTGTTTCGCCGGCAGGCGAAGTCTGTACTGGACTAGAATAGCCAGTCATAGTGCGTCCTCCACGAACTTCGCATTGGTATACTTCGTATCTAAATGAAGGTGCGCGCGCATCACAAGAAAGTGACGAGAGCGTAAAATCATGTCAACACAAACGATGGCAACACATGCTTCGGCGTGGATGCGTTGACCTGCATTCGATGTGTAAACTGTAGGAGCTTTCACGATCTATTAATGCATTCAACATACACCTTTGATAAATTAATGCTGTGCATGGCTTATATTTTCTTTGGATGGGTTGCTAGTATCCCGAAATAGAGCGTTTTGTGAGCGAACCGGCAACACGTCGGCCATTGAATTTTGCAAATAATTGGCGAGTTCACCTCTTGTCGTGACCTCTACGCATGCGCATTAGTTCGTCACTTTCTTGTGATGCGCGCGCACCCTCATTTAGATATAAGTATACGAATGCGAAGTTCGTGGAGGACGCACTAGGACTGGCTAATGACTCACTGATTTGTTTCCCCATCGTTTTGACTTGTCCATGTTTCTCTTGGTTCTTTTTGTCTCTGACAGCAATGACCTGTGAAAGACGAGAGACAGCTCTCAGGTCAGATCAGAGCACAAGGACGGTGACTTCGAAGTTTTCCTCCTCTTCATACTTCGAGTAGTTGCTCACTCCCACTGGGGAGATGGTAGCAGTGTTTTACTGCTACTTTATCGTGTCTTGGTGCGCTCCACACTAGATTACGGTTGTTTTGTGTATGGGTCGGCTCGCAAGTCGTACTTGTCGATGCTTGACCCAATACGCCATCAGGGTTTACGTTCTGTCCTCGGTGCCTTCCGCACCTCTCCTGTGGAGAGTTTGTATGCGGAGGCAAGCAAGCCTCCCCTTAGCTTACGTCGGTGCAAGCTTGCTTTACAGTACGTACTTCGTGTCAGTTCTAACCCGACCAATCCCACTTATCCTTGTGTTGTCCGGCCGAAGTTTCCGCTTCTGTTCGCGGCCAAGCCCAACTGTATTCCCCGTTGGGGTTACGAGTTGAGGATATCGCGGCGGCAAACATTCGGTTGGACAACATTTTTACCTATCCTTTGTATATGTCACCGCCATGGCTCATGCCTGAACCTGTTGTTTTATTACAATTGACGAGATTTCTCAAGAGTGCTGCCCTCCCTTGCATTTATAAGAGTGAATTTCGGGAAATGTTATTCTATTACAGAGATTTTTTTATCGATTGTATACAGATGGTTCGAAAGATGGGGATCGTGTGGCGGCAGCTGTTGTCGCGCGCGACTCTGTCTTTCACTTTCGCCTTCTGGATGGGACTACGATCTACCCCGCAGAGCTTAGTGCACTAGAGGCCGCTCTTGGCGTTGTCCAGAGCAAGAGACTGCCGCGAGCTCTTATAGTCTCAGACTCGCTTTCGGCCTTACAGGCTCTGCGGGGTAGAGAGGTTTCCCATCCATACTTGTTTGGCATTTTTGCTCATCTGTGTCAGCGGCAGTGTTGGGGTACTGAGGTCGCCTTTTGCTGGGTCCCTAGCCATATCGGCATCCCGGGAACGAGAGGGCGGATCAGGCTGCCAAGTCTGCTCTCTCCTATTCCCACGTCCCCGGGCAGGATCCTGGCGGGCGACCTAGTACCCCGTATTAATGCATATATTTTAAAACTGTGTCAGGCCAACTGGGACGGCAGGGTACATATCAAACTTCATGAAGTAGCTTCAGTGTGGGGTGAGCGTCTCTCCCCCACATCGCTCACTAGAAGAGAGGAAGTTGTGCTCTGCCGTTTCCGGATCGGCCATTCTGTTTTGACCCATTCCTATTTGTTGCGGTCGGAGCCTCCACCGGAGTGCCGTACCTGCCAGAGCAGGCTTACCATGCGGCACGTTCTGGTGGAGTGTCCCCGACTTGCTCATCTACGGACTAGGTCGAGCAGTCTATCTGATATTTTTTTAATCCTCTTGCTGTGATAACATTTTGGATAGATTCTGAGTTTTATTCTCGTCTGTGAGTCGTATTATGTATTCATTGTTTTTTTTAAATATTTCTCCAATTACCTCTTATGAGGTATTCTTTTAATTACACATTTTATACAGTGAAAGTACGGCGTAGCCTTGAATGGCCTTCAGGGCTTATGAGCGCTTGGGCTCCATCCATCCATCCCCAAGTGTTTTGTGGGTGACAAGAGAAATCGAGATGTTAATTTTTGCCCAATCGCCCTTTATGCTTTATCGTGTTTGAAGGTTCTACACAGCCTTTGCGGGCTGATGGGCAGTGAGACTCGGTTTTTTGGATTTCATGTCACTGGCTAGGTTAATTGTATTAGATTCCACTGTCATGAAAAGTTTTGATACCTTGTAAAAGATGGGTGTTTCTCAATGTTGTGGCCTTATATAGCCTACAAGGCTGATAGACCCTTAAACTCCATTAATCCATCCATCCATCCTCCTCTTCATCATACAACACATTATCAATGAGCTGATTCTTACAGTTCCAGCCTGACTGAACCGTTCATCTAAATGCGAAGTTGTAACACGGCGTATTCTATCAGTGTTACAGATCGCAGGGGAATGTAATCTGATGAAAAGAAGTAAACGGGAAAATGATGATCATAATAACGACAATGACGACGACAATGTTAGTGCTGCTGCAGAGGTGACTGTTGTTGTTGTTGATGATGATGATGATGAATGGTAGATGATGAATGATGGCTGATGACTGATGATCGATGGCTGATGACTGATGATCGATGGCTGATGATCGATGGCTGATGATCGATGGCTGACGATCGATGGAGGATGATCGATGGAGGATGATCGATGGATGATAGATGAAGATTGATGGATGAAGGCTGATGGATGAAGCCGGATGGATGAAGACTGATGGATGACGATTGATGAATGCAGACTGATGAATGAAGATTGATGGGTGAAGGATGATTGATGGATGATGATTGATGGATGAAGATTGATGGATGAAATTTTATGGATGAAAATTGATGGATGATGATTGATGGATGATTACTGATGGGTGATGGATGATTGATGGTGATTGACTGATGATTACTGACTGATGATGACTGACTGATGATGTCTGACTGATGATGACTGACTGATGACTGACTGATGATGACTGACTGATGATGCCTGATGGTGATGACTGATGATGACGGCTGATGATGACGAATGATGGGTGATGATGATGCTAATGATGGCTGATGATGATGATTGATGATGATGACTGATGATGGGTGATGCTGATGCTAATGATGGCTGATGATGATGATTGATGATTTTGACTGATGATCATGACTGATGATGGCTGATGATGGGTAATGGGTGATGGGTGATGATGATGTTGATGATGATGATGATGATGATGATGATGATGATGATGATGATGATGATGATGATGATGATGTTGATGATGATGATGATGATGATGATGATGATGATGATGATGATGATGATGATGATGACGACGATGGTGATGGTGGTGATGATGGTGATGGAGGTGGTGGTGGATGCGGTGGTGATGGTGGAGTTTACGAAGATAACGACATCGATGATTATGTGATATTGTGTGTGATTGTGTCAGATCAACATTGGTACAACACATTATCATTTTCGTTAATGACATGCTGGATCACAGATGGAAAACATGACGGCCAGACGTAGAACAAAAGTGAAAACAAGGTGGTAGATGCCATTCTGTGCCACAGAGACTCACAGACACGTGTAGATCTCGTGACCGTACGGTGACGGACTGTTTGTTAGTGTCTGTGGCACAGAATCCAGACTCTCATCGAAAACGATTCCGATGCTTAGAACCACACACGCTAGGGTTCAGGCATGTGTGAAATGGAACTTTACCATCTCCGATTTGTTTTACTGCCCTGTTGGAGCAAGGCATTAGAGAGCCCGACAAATCTTTCTCTTCTCAGCACGGCGATTGCTGACCAAGTTCGTGCAAGAGGAATACATAGTGTGCAATTATTGTCAGGAAAGAACGAGCTGTTTTTTCTTATCTTTGCTGACGACATAGTTCTGCTATCAACAATACATATTGCCGGTTCTTTACTGGTGTGTGCCAAGTCTTGGCAAATACTGGTCAAGTATTCCGTCAAAATGTGCCTGGTCTTGGGATATATTCGCTGAATATTTGGTCAAGTGGTCCGGTTCTTAATTGACTTTTGCCAAGACTTGGCAAATATTTGCACAGATTAGGGTTAATGGCTCGACAGGTAATGTCAATAGGTACTGGCGCGAGGTCTTTGTGAGATCCCTCAGAGCACAATGGCGGAAAAAGTCTGTCGCTTCAGTTACATTTACAGCCTTTGCGCACTCACGGTATGGGCATGATGCTGATCGATGCCATATTGCAAATATCCGTTGTCTGCGAGAGCTTGGCTTGGTTTCGTCAAACTATAAAGAAGCTAAAGATTTACCAAGACTTGGCGCAATAGTTGCCGAACTTTTGCCGAATGTTTGCCAATAAGTAATGTGCCAAGACTTGCTGAATATTAGCCAATATGTATTTGTCAAATGAAAACAGGCTTATAAGCTTACATTGCCAAGTTGATAACTAGGCTCAAGCGTCTGAGAGGTATGGTTTGGTTATAAACAGAAGGAAAACGAAGGTAATGAGATTTCGCTGTGGTTGGTGTCTTGGACGAGGGATAAATGATTCCTTGGTAATACTGAGACAAAGGTCGTTAATAGATACTAATATCTTGGCTACGGATTTACTACGAAAGTATCAACCACGATGGCTCTGAATGACAAGTGCATCAGTTCGAAACGAAAGATAGCCTTATCTGTTAAAGGTCATGTGGAAACTTTGTAGTATGAATACGTCTGTATACCTTTGTGTGTTTGATGCACAGGTTTTACCCCAAGTACAATATGCCTCAGAAGTATGGGGTCTACAAAGACACGACAGTATTGAAAAAGCACACCTCTTTGCGTGCGGGAGATTAATGAATCTCTATTGTAGAACACCCAACTGCATGGTGTATGGTGAGCTAGGAAGGTATCCACATTTTGTTAACTCTACCATCAAAGCCATAAAGTATTGGTAAAGATTCGTCAAATTACCTGATAACAGACGTCCTAAGACGGCTTGCCTCATGCTCACAAATATGATGGTGTCCCCCGAATTGAAATTGACAAAATTATTTGAAAGGCGAATGTGTGAATTGGGATACGGACATGTATGGGTTAACAAAGGTGTCTCAAACGAACAAAGCTTAGTGCAGAACCTCAAGCAAAGACTACGAAATTATTGTCGACAAGAATGGCACAGTAAAATGGAGACTGAAAGATTTCGATTATACAGAAAATTACAACAAGAATTCGAGACAGAAAAATAGACAGACTTCTTAAACACAAAGAAATTTATAAACAATTATTATTTGAATCATGTGCAACATAAATTAGCTCTCCAGCAATTGAAGATATGCAAAAACGCAGAGATTAAATGTGCTGTACATTATGCAAAAATGCTTATGAAAACGAGGAACACTTACTATTGCATTGCCCAAAATTCCAAGTCAAAAGGACTAATTGTATCAAATAGCCTGTATCCAAAGCAAAGATACATGTAATAGGTTACCTTTACCGACACATGTTTTTCTTCTGGAAACTGAGATGTATTACGCACTGCAGAGACGAAGCGAATTATTGCCATCCTCTTCATAGGCGATATCATTTGCATTTAGGACCGAGGTAAATTACGTTCCAAATGATGCTCAATGAACTTTTTATTATTATTGTCACAGCATACCGAATTGCACACACGTTGGATGACTCCTTGTTATGGGCCGCTGGCCTGCAGTTCTCGTTTCCACTGGTCCAACGGCACTGAAGACAGCTTTTCAAGTGGCAGCTCTGAGGGGGTTCTCTCCAGCAGCCATCATTTGCCATCTGTCCAGATGGAATCATTGCCCGTGAAGAATTTGGTCGGAAGTTGTGGGAATGATTTTGCGTGGAGGTAATGCAGTTCAAACGGTTCAGTGAAACAAGACTTCTAAACACTTCCGTCTTTTCGTAGGGAAGCTACCATACGCTTTCACCGGTGTGACGTATATACATGCCTGCCTGCCTGCCTGCCTGCCTGCTTGCCTGCCTGCCTGCCTGCCTGCCTGTCTGCCTGCCTGCCTGCCTGCCTACCTGCCTGCCTGCCTGCCTGCCTGCTCTTTTTTCAGTCTGTGTATCTGTGTGCCAGTCAGATCCGTGGACACACATATTATTTGGCTTTCAGGTCATTCCTTCTCTTGAGGATGTCCATCTTGTCACACAAGCGATCAGTGGGCGAGTTTTACCGAGCTCTGTGCGTTTGCCAACTCGGTGTACCCTCGTGATGTTGCTCACTTGCAGAGGGTTCGATCGCACGCTTTTCACGAACTACGCAAACTTCTCCTCGCACTTTTCGTGACTGTCCCCACTGTTTGCTTCTTCTGGCACGCCGTACAGCAGAATGTTGTCCCGGCGACCACGTTGTTCTTGAGCCTCTGTTCTGTCATCCAAATTATTCGCTATATTTGCTACTTCATTCTTGTTGTTTTCAATTGCTAAATGTTCTTGCTATGAGAAACCATCTTGCTCTTGATTTCAGCTACCTGGTTTTCTCTTTTGGAAACGTTCTCTATCAATGTAGCCAAATCATTCCTTATGCTCTGCGACTCGTCAATCGTGGCAGGCAAAATGTTCTCTGTCAGTGTCGCATCAAAAGCCTTCAAGTCTTCTTTCTCGACAGGCCCAGGGTTTGTGGTGTATGCTTCGTCTGCTGTAGCTTTATAAGAATTATTTCTCCTTTATCGCATGTTATGATATAAAGCGCGTAATGATTGGCCAATAACAATAAGCGTTGTCTCTGCTTTGTCCACCAGCACAATGGCTCGTGTTGTTGTGCTATCACCTTTAACCACAGAACCCTTCGGACCATCATGATGCAACATGGTTGACCTCCACGTCTGATGCCAAAATATGCAACTTCGAACTCTCATAATCCTATGAGCAGAGGTGGATCTTGGTTCTCTTTTGTGTACAAATTCGGCCTGGTGGAGATCGCCCGCAGACATGACAGTATGGCAGCTTGAAACGAAGCCTGGTGGAGATCGCCCGCAGACATGACAGTATGGCAGCTTGAAACAAAGCCTGGTGGAGATCGCCCGCAGACATGACAGTATGGCAGCTTGAAACGAAGCCTCGGATGAGCATAGCTCCTGCCAAAGTGATGAGAAAAATGATGAGGGGTAGGGTACTAAGAGACTTCCAAAACCATACATCGAACTCGCCTTCAGGGTCGTACTCGGAATCACAGTTGCAGGAGCGACGAGGGCGCGTACCTGGTGCGAACGTTCCAATGCGAGCTCGTCATACCTATAACTCAACTCCCATGGCGAGTAGAGTGAAGAGCACAAACTCAGTTCAAATACTTGGCAAAGAAATCAACGATTCGTCGCAGAAAATGGAAAACTAGTTCTTCACACAACTCGCAGTACTCTGGAATGTTTTATGTTGCGATGATTCACAACGCGAAGGTTTTTAGAAAAGCAAAAAGGGTTATCCAGCCGTTGACCCTCCGCAGAGCTCTGTCAGTAAACGTCTATTTCGGTCAGGTGCAAAGGCGCAAGTGAGAGAAAACGAGAGAGAGGGAGAGAGAGAGAAAGAGAGAGAGAGAGAGAGAGAGAGAGCTAGAGAGAGAGAGAGAGAGAGAGAGAGGGATGGAGAGAGAGAGAGAGAGGGATGGAGAGAGAGAGAGAGAGCGAGAGAGAGAGGGATGGAGAAAGAGAGAGAGAGAGAGAGAGAGAGAGAGAGAGAGGGATGGAGAGACTGACTGACTGACTGACTGACTGACTTTATTGTTTAGGCCACCGGCCCATCACAAGTACATACATGACTTGCTTCCATGTCAGGAGCTCCGCATTCTCTATCAACATTGAGAAGGTATGGCATAAACAACTGGAAGTACATACTCGCATACATTACTGTCTAGGTTGTGCAAGTGTAGCAATCATTTGACACATTATTTACATGTACAATCAGACAGCATTGCTTTAGGTGATTTGTTCTGGACAAGTCAGACACTGATCTCGTAGTTGGAAGGCATAATAAATGTACATTGCCACCCTGCGTGTTTTCATAAAACCACATCCATTTATTAAAAAGGTAGCATCAGTGGCCTCAGGACATTTCAGATATTCCTTAATGTATCTGTTACGTAAATCATTGTACAAGGGACAGTCGAACAAAAAATGTTTCTCATTTTCTATTACACCACAGAAGGGGCATTGCTGGTCTTCACTATATCTGTGCGAGAACTGATTATTTCCTCGCAACTCATTTACTCCACATCTAAATCGGATCAGTACATCTCTGAATTTTTTTATATCCATGAAATCTAGGTACTTCTCACATTCTAACGTAGTTTTGAAGGATCTATACATTCGGAATCTTTCGCTATCGTGTATTTTGCTGTTCCACGTCTGCCTGTTACAATCAAGCAACCTAATTTTCAGCTTGCTTAGAAAGCTTCTTTCGGTAGTAGTAATGCCTCCGCTCCTCCAGATATATGCATATCCGGCCTTACACAAAGTATCTTCAACTGATTTGGCCCAATTGAGTTTATCTGGGATCTTTGCATTGGCTAGCATGAGATAGGCTTGCTTAGGTAGCCTGTCATCAGACATTTTGGTCAGTTTTAGCCAGTATCTGATAGCTTTCATTGCACTATTAATGGCGAGAGGAAACCTTCCCGTTTCTCCATATACCAAGCTGTTAGGCGTTCTGCAGTCCACCTTTAGGAAACGTTTGCAAGCAAACATATGTGCTTTTTCTATGGGTTTGTGTTCCTTTAGGCCCCATATCTCTGAAGCATACAGTAAAGAAGGCTGAACTTGTGCATCATATAGTCGGAAAAATAGTTTAGGTTTCATGTTTTTAAGACTCCACATCAATTTAAACAAATGCATTGTTTTTCGTTTCGCTGCAGTAGCCAGACTGTCCAAGGATATTGTTGTTGAGAGTTTTGTAGAGAAAATATAACCCAGATATTTATAGCTGTTTACCACCTCAAGTTGTTTCCCATTTAACACCCATTTTTCACCTTGAGCTAAATGTCCTCCTCTCCGGAAAACCATGACCTTCGTCTTGCTTGTGTTTATTTCTAGGCCAATGCGTTGTGACGCACTAGCAAGATTGTTAATCTGGGTTTGAAGTCCTGTGGGTGAGGTCGACAGAAGTGCCACATCATCCGCGAATATGAGGAGATAAAGCTCCGACTTTCCACTTAACATTTGAATACCATGTTTACCGTTTTCTCGTACATAGTCTGCTACTTGGTTGATGTAGAGAGAAAACAGTATCGGTGATTCTAAGGCACCCTGTTTTGTGCCAATGGGGCAGTTAATGAACTCTGAGAGGTTACCCTTCCATCTGACACAAGTTTTCACATGGGCGTACATAGATTTTAGCATATTAATCAATTTTTCAGAGGCTTGTGCTTTAGCAAGTGTACTCCAGAGGATCTGGCGGTCAACGGAATCAAAGGCTTTTTTATAATCAACAAATGCTATATATAGTTTCCCTCTGCCCCTTCCATACACATGTCTGTTTATCATGCAGTGTAGCGTAAATATGTGGTCGACGGTAGAATACCCTGTCCTAAAACCAGCCTGTTCCATGCAGATTTTCCCTTTGCCTTCAGCCCATAAATGCAGTCGCTTAGTTAATACAGAGGTAAAGAGCTTGCTCATAGTGCTTAACAGGGATATACCTCTGTAGTTTGAGGGGTCGAGCCTGTTGCCTTGCTTGTGCAGAGGGATAGTGATTGATTTGCTCCATTCTCGTGGGAAGGTTTGAGCATCATATATGGCATTAAAGAGCCTTACTAAGAAAGGCAGCATGTAGCCACGACTCAGCTTGAAAATTTCTCCTGGGA
The DNA here is from genome assembly GCA_034096865.1 of Theodoxus fluviatilis. Classification (NCBI taxonomy): domain Eukaryota; kingdom Metazoa; phylum Mollusca; class Gastropoda; order Cycloneritida; family Neritidae; genus Theodoxus; species Theodoxus fluviatilis. Next base: position 28,972 of record JAWQFJ010002862.1, read on the forward strand.
TTTCGTCTAGACCTGGAGCTTTCCCACCTGAAAGCTTTGTATATTGCTTGGTTTACTTCATCTGAGGTAATTGGTGCATCCAGAATATCATCAAAAGTTACCCCTCTGTAGAGATCATCTCTGGTTTGCACCTGAGTGTTAAGGGCGGGACTAAACAGGTTCTCAAAATATTGTTTCCATGTGTTCATTTTAATATCAGGGTATTGTGCCCTCCTGCTTGTCCTCTTGCGTATTAAGGACCAAAACTGACTGGAATTGTTCATGTTGTCTGAAATAAGTTTTAAAGCATTTTTGTGGTATTCTTTTTTCTTATCTCGTATTAGTTGTTTATACATTTTCCTATTCTGCACGTATTCTTCTTTGTCATTGTTGCGGTGTGTTTTTCTATATTTCATAAGGGCTCTCTTTGCTCTATTCTTTTGGTCTCTGCACTCATAGTCAAACCAATCTGTAGTTTTACTTTGTAGCCTCTCGTTAATTCTGTAGGTGCGACGCATGCAGTCTATTGCCCCAAGGAGAATTTTTGTAGTCAATTCGACGGTAGAATCTATGCAAGTGTTAAGAGTTTCAAAAGCCAATTTGAGGGAAGTACTAAAGTAAGAGGTCTGGAGGTGTTCGATGACATCTGTCTCTTTGGTTTTATCCCAGGTTAATTTGCTGATTGTTTTATAAGTCTCATTTGTTCTGTTTAGACATATTTCTGATCCCAATATTATCTCAAGTGGCATATGGTTGGAGTCTATCCTACTGCCTACAGTAAAGTGTACATTGGCCGTTTCTGTAAGCAAGCAGTAGTCTATCACACTATTTCCATGTTCAGATATGTAGGTAAATTTTCCACTGCTATCACCCTCGTTGCTACCATTCAGTATAAATAAGTGGTATAATTTACAGAAATCTATCAACATTTCCCCAAACTGGTTTGTGGTGTCATCTTGGGAATTTCTGGTAGCTGCAGAATCTCGGCAAAAACAAATATCTAGCTCATCAGAGACTCTTTCGTGATCATTGTCCCTGTCGGTATGTAGATTCCATGTACCCACTCTCGCATTTAGGTCTCCACAAATCATAACAGTATTGCTAGGATATGCCTCTAACAATTCAAGCATAATACTCTCTAGAAATTGGACAGCACATTTTTCTTCTTTGTCTCTGTAGTAAGGCGAATTTACAGGTGGTACGTACACGCATATAAGAATGATATCTGCGATGGGTACATTTCTCAACCTCAGTATAAGTATATTGTCATAGCAACATTTTATCTGAACCACTTGACAGGCACAGGTTTTCTTTACCATAAACACCACTCCACCAGAACGCCTCCCTTGGCGGGACAGCTTGATAGCAGGTGAATGGTATACAATGTAATCATCAAAATAAATGGAGAAGTCGAAGGTCTCTGCCGTAAATGTTTCTAAAAAGCACAGCATATCAAATAGTGCAATATATGGCAAGAAATCTGCATCAGCAAGCCTGGAAGAGAGTCCCTCAATGTTCCAAACCAAGATGGAAAGACCTACTGACCTTACGAGGTGCTGACAGTCCCTCACGGAATACTCCATCTGAGGTCCCCTCCCCACAACACTACGTCGTTCCGCCTCAGCGGATTCAGGGCCGTGGCCTGCACGTCAGGTTTGCGAAGATGTAGCCGCAGTGGAGTCATGAGGCTTTGCAGCCTTGGTATGTCTAAGTCTGTTCCTCCACACATCTTCCTGCGGGTGTTCAGTCTCTTCCACACTGTTTTCGACTTGTGGCGTGCCGGTCAGTAATCCCCGAACATCAGCTCTAGCATCTGCAAATGCGTCCTCATCACAGTCACTTTCAGTCGTTTCCCCACCCCCCGTCTCTTCGGACACGTGATTGGTGCACCTAGTCGTCGGTGGACGGTCCAGCCAATCAAGGAGGGAGGTTTGAGAGCCACCTGCACTTTGCGAGCGCACCGGGCGCACCGCACGTGCGTTAATTTTCACGGACGTCCCTGTCAGCACGGGTTCGGCGCGCTCGCTGCAACTCGGTGCCCCCAAGGGCAAGGTCGGGTCAGAGCGGCCGCCGAACACTGTCGTCATTGCGTCGCTTGTCTTGCTACTAGGCAACGGAATGTCTGCAGCAGCTGTCTGATGGACTGGATGTCGCTGATCCGAGGGTGCCAGATTTCCGTTTCTAGCACTGCCGGTAACATCACGCTGCGCACGGTCAATTCCGTCCCTAGTCTCATCTCGGTCTGGTGCGTTGGGGTTGTACGCAACACGCACATCTTCTGAGAGATCAGCCGGCCCGTCACAACTTCCATGTGCGTTTTCCCCCTCTGGCGGCTCCGGAGGGATCTGCATGTTGAGGAAAATAAGGTTCCTCTCATCCACGGTGTAGTCTCTCTGTTGTCGATGTCGAGGCTTCTCCTGATTTACAGACTGATGTTGCGGGCCTGGCGTGAAGTGTCTGTGCTGCCTCTGTCGTCTCCCTCCGTAGTATCGACGTCGGCCGGTCTCCACTTCTGCGCAAGTGACATCGTGGTGTCTGCTCAGTCTCCCGTCACGCTGCTGGGAATAGGCATCACTTCTCTCCGTATCCCGGTAAAACAGCCTGTTATTTCTAAAATATGCTGTTTTCCCCTGGCTGCGGAGATCGCGCAGAGTAGCTGCTTGTCGTGCTGTCAGCTCTCCCGATATCTTGATGCCTTTTTGCCTGAGAGGTTCTCTTCCTCGTTGCAGTAGTGCGAGTTTGCCTGACCAAGTAGCAAACGACACAAGTATTGGGCGGGAGCGATCGTGCTCTCTGCCCCTCGTACCTAGCCTCTGCACTCGCACGATCTCGCGCTCGTTCCAGTCAACATCGGGCATGGTTTGCTTGAGCAGATTCACTACAGCGCTCAGACAGTCCCAGTAGGTCTCTTTACGGGACTCATGGACACCAAACATGCGGACATTATTTCTGCGTATGTCCTGATCAACTCTCTCTCTCTCTCTTTCAGCCTCACCCAGCTTGTCGGTGTAGTCTTCTATACAAGCATTCAGTCGTCCCCTCAAGTCACTCTGTTCCGCCTGGATAGACTGATTCCATCCAATGAGATACTGGTAACATGCTTGCGATTTTCGCTCACTTTCCTGGATCGCGCACTTCAATATCTCTTGCTGATCTCCCAGCCATTTCATGTAGTGTTTAGTGTGCGAAATGTCATTTTGGAGAGCATCGAATCGATCATTCATTGCCTTCATCATGCTGCTCATACTCTCATTCATTTGAACACTCAGAGATTCGATTCGCTCTACAAAACTGGGCACACTAGTTTCGTCGCCGGTACTCTCGCTTTGTGACATTCCCTCGACAGAGCCAGGCCCCGGGTTCTCCTGTACGTCATTGCTAAGATGAATTCGCTGGGAAAAGTCAAAGCAAGCAGTCGGAGATTCACTCGGTTTTGCAACACACGCGATCAACAGGCACAGGTACAGGCTGATACCGAGTAGGCATACTCTGGCTGCTCCCATAGCGGCTTGTTGAGGCCGATTCGAGATCGTTTTCTCAACACCACAAATCACGTCGCCAAGCAGGAAAGCACAAAACAATGCACTGACGGTTGCATCAACATGAAGCGTAAACTTGCCTTCTCGTTCATGGTCGCTGACACGGTGACGCCGCCGCTGGGACGGAGCACAGAACAGTCCGATACGAGCTCTGTACGTCTCTACGTCCGTCCCCATGGCGGGGGCAGAGGGTGAGCACAGTTCACAACGCGAGCAACGATATATTTCCTTCAAGAAAACTGTGAATAATATGGGAAAAAAGGTTCAAGTCGACTTTTAAAACTTACTCAGAGTTCGTGTCTTTCACATACTGAGCGGTTGGCGTTGTAAATTTTCCCGAAAACACCACAACAACGCAGTCTAATAGCAGAAAGGCGGAGCTCCGGCACACACGTCCAACACTGTTGAAAGCTACGTCGCAAGTGGGGATGGAGAGAGAGAGAGAGAGAGAGAGAGAGAGAGAGAGAGAGGGATGGAGAGAGAGAGAGAGAGGGATAGAGAGAGAGAGAGGGATGGAGAGAGACGAGAGAGAGAGAGAGAGAGAGAGAGATGGAGAGAGAGAGAGAGGGATGGAGAGAGAGAGAGAGGGATGGAGAGAGAGAGAGAGAGAGGGATGGAGAGAGAGAGGGATGGAGAGAGAGAGAGGGAGAGAGAGAGGAATGGAGAGAGAGAGGGATAGAGAGAGAGAGAGAGAAATTGATTGCTTCGATTGATTACTCACGCAAGATCTGCTTGCTGCTTCGTCGCGCATGAACCACGGCTGAATATAGTACGACTCTTGGGAGGCAGACAGACAACTAATAAAGAAGAAGAAATTCATAGATGTTTCATCAACATTTTGGGCCAAATGCCTTGAATGGGACTTGCGTGGTTTGTTATTTTCATATTTTAAATGCCAGTAGTTAAACGGAGTGGCGGTCTAATCTATACCGGTGAATAAACAAGAGATTTGGCTTTGATATAACATTCAATAACAAGCTGATAGCGCCCATGTATTGTCATTGTGACTCTCCACCACAAGTAGAGTGAGTCGGATGTTTATTTACTTTTGGACATTCTGAGCTCTGCATGTGGTCGTAAAGTGGAGATTTGTTTTCTTTTGCCACGACGTAAAAAGCTGGAAAGTAGGAGAATAGCGACAAAGCTATGATCCACTGAGAAAATGAATGTAGGTTTCGACCTTTATCAAATGCTCGATACTGACATACTAACCCTTCTCTCAGTATTTGACCGATGTCTCGAAATGACGCTAGATGACGTCCGTTTCGTATTGTGGTGGAGTGTAACAATTCTCATGTTGTTTCATGGTAAGTGTCTGTAGAAAAGCTGCTATCAACGCGACTAAGGCACCGGCGTAAGCTCTTAGGAATACGGAATCAGGTTCAAAACCTGTTGATTCCACGGCAGTGAAGTCTTTTGGCGTTGAAGAAAGAA
>JAWQFJ010002862.1:38923-41423 GCA_034096865.1 Theodoxus fluviatilis
GCAACAAGAAAGAACTGGAAGGTGTTCCGAAGCAGAAGTGAGCTGAAATCACCCCTGAACTCAGGGTGGGGGGTGGGAGAACTTGTCTCTAGAATGCCATCGTGAGAGAAGTTTTTGCTCAAAGGTAGAAGATGGTCTACCAAGTGCTGAGGGTTTGAAGCTGCCTCAATGCATGCATGAATTCACCTGAATTGCTTAAGGTAGAAACATTCATTTTCATGACATGTGTCCAATCATCCATTCAAATTACCAATGTTCCTAATGTGACAAACTTCTCTAACTTACTTAGTCAGCTTGGCAGGTTGCCATAGTTGACTTTAATCTCAATTTCAATTTGATTTAACTCTCAAGTGAGTCTAAGTGAGCACGAAACACCTACATATTCATGATCGTTAAACAGTAATTTCAACCAAAATGGCAATACTGTTGATTACATAATGCGTTTAAGTCACGGCATTGCATTTCTGCATTGTGGTCTAATAATTTATTTCACAGCTGTAGATCGACCTCTGCAAACGTCACTCTGTTTCTTGGTACAGGTGTTAAAGAAACATTTATCGAGGGTAACTATTCCTTGGGATCTCTAGGAGATAAGAGGCGAGAGGAATGGCATGGCGAAGACGGTCAACAGCAGGTTGAAGGTTGCTGCTCACAAACGAGGCACACTGCCACACGACAAGAAATGCTTGGTAGGGAGCTCTAGTCTCAAGGTAAACCTCGGGCTGAGATCTGCAGTGCTATGCACGTGTGCGTGAAGAGGGCTATCAGTATGGGTAACTAGCATGCCAAATTCCAAAACTGGTGTTTTTTATGCCAGAGCTCCGCTCAATCATTCACACATAAATGTTTGCATTGTTATTACAGCAAAATATAACTTCTTTTAAAATAAAGCTATGCGTTCTACAATTTGACAAGCACTGAAACGGATCAATGTGCAACATTTTAGGCCTACTCGTTTCAGTGGGACATTATTTTCCTTGTGAATTAATCACAAATGCCTTAGTGGATTAGTAGTTAATTATGAGTAGTATGTGCAGAAGAGAATACGTATCAAAATGTACCTAGTTAAACATTTTCTTTAAAAAAATTTGCAACTTGTGTCATGGAAAGAAATAAGAAACAGTTTAGATATGGTGCACAAAATTCCCGGGATCTATGCGGGAAATAAAGTTACTTTAGCTTTTGATTGTTCAAACGCAACGTAAGAATTTGGTATAATTATAATTTTGCTTTCAAAATGCGCATGATACTGCCTTGCGTGTCCTTGCAGTGAAGAATGGACATTTAAAGATCAGCACATTCGAACTGTCATATGCACATTAATCATAGTACTACGAAACATTGCATGTAAAATAAGTAATGGCAAACACTCCTTAAACGGTCACTGATTCTAAATATCAAATTTTGTTTTCTTGCACACACGGGAAAAATGTATCCAGCGGTATATGTAAAAGCAACGCAAACACTCATATGGAGCTACACGTTAGATGGAGAGAAAACATATAAATACACGCTTATTTCTGTTCACGTTTTACCGTGTAAACTGGTCATGCTCAATAATGACAAGACAATAATAATTCAACCCATGTCGAGTCAGTCAAAATATCGGTGCAGTTCCAAACAAGCAAAAAAACACTGACAACTTCATTTGTGTACCCAACCTGGACCACAGACGTCACTCATAATATACTGCGTACACAGTGACCACCGCAAATAAATTCTGGTTATTTTCGAACGTCACACTGACGAAGTTGTCACGGTCTTTGTCCCAAACACAGCGGCTGGCCACTCGAAGTCCCTGGTCCTGTTTCTCTCCCACCGCCATGAAGACAACGAAGCGGTAGCTGAAACAGCAAGGAACATACTCAGATTAGGAAGTCCAGATTGGCGTCATACTTATGTCATGTGACAGAAAAAGGCACACTCTAACAAGTTTTCTACATTTGTGTATTTCTTGTTGAGAAAACGTTTCAGTCTTGACTTTCGACATAAATAAACTGTCTCGTTAATTCGCAAAAGCCATAATAAAAATGTCGTCCTCATAACGTTTAATTTTGTGAGTATCATTTTAGACATAGGCCTAAGGACAACACTTTAGTTTGGTTTTTCGACGCAAAGCCACAGCCACCACACAACTTCTTATCCAGTAAAAAGCCTCGAATGTCATCTGCATGTTGTTGAACTAATTTTACATCAGGTGGGGCAAAATGTAAGAAGTCTGTCTTTGGACACAACTAAACTACTGCTTGAGTATCAATATTGCAACGTTGTTGTGTTGGCTTCACAGATAAATCTAATACACATAATTAAAGCATTGCCCGAGCGACGCTTTTCAAAGAAATTTTTTAGACACATAAAAAGAAGCCTCGGTTGTGTCAACAGTCAAAATGAAAATGTTTTCGACAACAAATTCAATTTTGTTGACGAAAATGGGATTTTGTAGACGGCATTAAAACTCTGTCAACAAAATTTTGAATCTTATTTCATCACTACGCCTATT
>JAWQFJ010002863.1:0-35000 GCA_034096865.1 Theodoxus fluviatilis
GAGACAGCATACAGTAGATTTTTTATTGAGGGTATATATGTGGGATTTTGGGGGGGCGGGGTGGGGGGGCGTTCCACTGGTTTCTTAAGGAGAGCTACAGAAATGTATGGAACTGAGGGAACAGAACCCATTCTGTAATCACCCCGACCTACGAAAGAAACAGAAGATTGGAAGTGGGAGAATCAATGATCAAAATCAGATCATAATCACCGCGCGCGCAGACACATACATACACATACTGACGAAAGACAAAAAGTCATGCAGACAAAAAAGACCGAAATACACAGTAAAAGACGGGGCTGCGTTCCCAGATCATCGGTGTATGAACACTGGGAGTGCCCATTCATGGTGATGGTCGGCACGTCCATTCATCGACTGTATGGCCTGAGCACGCGAAGAGGCCAAGAAGATACAACTTTGACTTCCAGCAGTTATCACTTTGAGGAGAGAATTTGAGAATGAAGGAATTATCTTGCTTTTCACTAGTTAGTTTCGTGGCTATTCACATCATTTCCTTATCCTCTCGAATTCTGTAGTTTGTTAATACGTAGTTTTCGAGAGGTTATTATTGATTCCCACGAGGTATTGGAGAGATGAGATCACGATTCCCTCAGTGAAGCTAAGAACGCATGACTGAGAGAGACACAGAGCAGTCGAGACGATGGAATTTCAGAGAAGATATGAAGGGTGAGAAGCCATGGGCATGAAGGTAATGGCGTTTGGAGAAAGATGGTACCAAGACCGGACATCCGATCTCTTAGCAGCTTCTCACTCCCTTGTTTCTTGATCCTCTAGTCAGGGCAGAGAGTAGGTGAATCACTTAATTTACCCTCTGTCTGAAAATCGGAATAAAATTCGGGTTTCGTAATCGTAGCACGTATTTTTGCTCTTGCCTACAGCAATTACATTGCTTCATTTCCGCTCATCTTAAGCTCGTGAACGTCATTGTCAGTAGAGTGGAAAGCTGAGAAAGATGCCAAAAGTATGAGATAGTTTTTCAGACAGTGTTAAGGCCGTGTAGGTAATACATTGTATTCTCGTTCGATAGCCTTTCATAAACGGAATTCAGAGAGTAATCAGATTGATCCGAGCAAACAAATATGTATGTATTTTACTCAAAGTTATGACTCATGCCTCCGATGCTGTTAGTCATTTAGATTATGGTGAAAGACGATAATTATGACCTAGGCAGATGCGTCACTAAAATACGATATGCCGACTAGCCTTTGCTTGTGTGTGTAAGTGTGTAAGTCGTGTGTCGATACTGGTGGTCGTGTGTATGGTCCTCGGGACAGTAACGTGTGATCAGTGAAGCTGTGTGTTTTAATTTCTTCTTTTTTTCATTTTCCTATTTTCCCTTTTTTTTAATGAGAAGTATCTACTTAACGTGGAGAGGTTCTTTTGTGTGTCTCTAGTTTTTATTTGTTTGTGAGTGTGTTACTGTTACTCTTAGTTTTTTAATCTAATATGTGTGTAATTGTGAGTCTATTTTTACTAAATTATTTTTTTTTCTTTCTTATTCTTATTTTGGTGTGTCATGAGGGTGAAGTGTTGCTTTGGGCGTTAGTGTTTGAGTTACTGTTTGCGCGGCATGCATTAGTGTTTGTGCGTTTTCGGTGTTGTAGTGGTCGTGTGCGAGTCACCAGGTGTATTTATGGTAGTTCCTATAATACTTGGAATGTTCTATCGAAGATGTGTAGTTTGTTACAGGTTATGTGTTATTGTTTGCGTGCTAATATCGTAATTCATCTTCAATACTCGTAACTCTAGTTCCATACGCCCTGTTGTAATAGCTGATAGTATCTCCTTTCCAGTGTGCGCATTATAAGTCATTGGCTTGCTGGGTCGCGAGTTTTCGGATTTAAATTTTTCTTTTTTATGTTTATTACGAAGATTTATGTTCTGTAACTGTATTACCTGGTGGGTGTTATGTGCATGAGCCGTGTCTATTAACGTGTGACACGTTTTTGTGTGAGTAGCCTCGTTCTTTTTGTATGTGTCGTGTGTGAGTGTGTGTTCGTGAGTGTGTTCGTGGGTGCTGACTCAGTATGGTATATTTGGCGTCGAATTGGGTTGTGTTCCAATTTCGTGTCACGCATTCCCTACTAAGTGTGTGCGGCATATCGTAGTCCGTGCTTGCTGGCTCGGTTTTTGTGTCCATATATGTGTGTGTGTGTGTGTGTGTGTGAGTGTGAGAGAGAGAGAGAGACAGAGAGAGAGAGAGAGAGAGAGAGAAAGAGAGAGAGAGAAAGATAGAAATATAGTGAACCCAAGCGCCTGAATACACACATATCTCCATGGGTGTGTGTGAGCATTCGTGTGATGCTGCCTAGAGGATGTTGGAATCCGTTCTACCATTGACAGTTATCCACATTAGTTTTTCTAGGATGTATTGATTGTAATATATTTAATATTGTTCTAACCGACGGGTAGCTACAGTGTGCCTGCGTCTATTCAGGCCGTAGAGGTGACTAGTGTTATCTGAAGATTTTCTATACATGTTATTTGCAGTCATTTTAACATATGTAAAGGTTCACATTGGGCACGTTGTCTAGACGTCATGGCTCTCTAAATTATTCAAAGGATTAACCGAAGCTGTTAAAACTGAATGTTATGCACGTGGTATAAAAAATTAAATACGGAGACCTTCTAAGTCTGTGTTTGGAAATAGGTGAAGAAGTACAATAGACTTCAACTTCTGGTTTACAAAGGAACATAACTCGGAGCGGCCGAAAGGAGATTTCTGCTCTGATTGGCTATCATACTCCATTCCTCGTGGCTCATTTCGCCCATGCATTCAGCTCCCTCACCCGAGAATGGATGAAAAAACTCATTGTTTGCAGATAATCATAGCATGCCATTAGGCGTCGTGGCAGGCCCCTTCGGTCTGTCGTTTATAGACATAATCGAAAAATATCGATCACCGGGCCAGCAGGACCTTCGAACATTAGCGGTGGGAGTAGTTGTGGTTAAAAATCGCACTGAGGCGAAAACTTCCCCTAAACACCTCGTTAGGCGCTAATGAGTATCATTGTGTGACAGCTACAGGATCCGAGTCACGACAGAGCTTCATTAGCGGAATACGGATCGCCTTGACAGAATCCCGTGCCGTCAAAAAGCTGGGAAGCATTGGCGTACGAAGGATTTTTTTCCCTTTTGTACTTCCTGTTGCTTCAATGGGTGTGGGAGGCAAGAATTTTTATCCTTTTGTACTTCCTGTTGCTTCAATGGGTGTGGGAGGCAAGAATTTTTTCCCTTTTGTACTTCCTGTTGCTTCAATGGGTGTGGAAGGCAAGAATTGTTTCCCTTTTGTACTTCCTGTTGCTTCAATGGGTGTGGGAGGCAAGAAATGGCGAGGAGTCACAGATGGAGGGAAGTAGCCGAAAGTGGACGGGATGGAAGAAGGGGCTAGGTCGTCGGGGGCATATGGGGGTAGGGGGGGGTGGGGGTGGGGGGTCGGTGGAGGGGGGTGGGGTGGAGGATGAGGGGGAGAGGTTAGGTTTGCCTAGAGTCGACTGTACATGGGACAAGCCTTCACATTCAAGGTCAAAGCCAAGGTCAAGGCCAAGGTGTGATTGCGAATCGTAGCCTGGCTACATGAAGTTGAGCTGAGTTTAGTTGTGTGTGCCCTGACAAAAAGTGAATAGTCGAACGGTCACAGTGGGAAGGGTCAGTGGACAAGGATATACACGCTCCAGAGTTCGTCGCACTCGTCTCTTTTAAACGGCAATGAAGTCACAGCAGTGGCTAAAATCCCACGCTTTACTTGACGTAGCGAAGTATGGGCACGTGACATTTTCAGGAGCGACGCTTCGACTGCAATATGCATGGGCCGGATCGCCACAGATGTTCATTGCTGGGCCTGAGTCATGCAGATCATTCACTGTTACTAACGTTAATGGGAGTAATGAACGACCAACCACAATTGACTTTCCATCCATTTGTACGGGTTTTCGTACAGGAATAGTTCGAGAACATCTCATTGTCCCCTACTGAATGTGTACGTGAGACAGAAGGCTAGAATTTAGGACATCCTGTGACTTAGCACGAAGTCTTACTGCAAGATGTTTGCTAACTAACACACGTCGATGCTGACTCAGCCAGTGAGCAGACATCAGGAGCGAGGATCTCTCCGTCTTTCTCTAGGTGCCGTCTTTCCGTATCCGCCTCCACTTGAGGGCTGGCTTGACATACATCCACAGAGGCAGCCGACACCCTGCTTTTTCCCTTCCAAGGCAACTCTTCAAAGCCGACCACGGACAGGATACGTAAAGGACACACAATGGCCGCTTGAGCGGAGACCGTCGGCACTAGCTGCTCTGAGACGCCACCGTGTGTTTGGGTTGTCATTGGCCAGACAGTGGATGTTCATGCTCTGGCTCGCTTCGCCACGTCTGTGGCTGACAAAGGACTTCGTGTTTTGTCCTATCTGCGTCTTTGTAGTCCCCAGGAAGCCATTATCTCATCCGCCAGTCTCCGTCTTGTCGTCTTTATGAGACGTCTCAGGCGTTGCTGAGTGGCTGATGAAGGAGGCCTTGCTATATGACTCTCTGCAGCCGTTGTTATCACATTAGTATCGTCTTCCGCGGTGCTTTTATTTACCACTCAACGACTCTCAGTGTAACAAAATAACATGCACGCTTCTCAACGAAGAGCAAGACGTGGGGCACCGAACAAAGTTCATAAGAAGACACGGAGCTTTGCTGGGTCCGCGAGACATTGAGGGATTACTTGAACGACTCGTAATGCTTTGATTTAATAAGAAGTCAAAATGTGGGATTTTAAAAATCTATTTTCCATACGTAATCAATGGATTTTCATGGACGTGAGTGGACTCAAACCACAGGATATCCCAAGGCTTGGCTCAGCGTTTCATCCCTGTTATTTCTAAATGCTGTCGTAGACTTTCTTATTTCTATTTACTTCTATCGATGATTAAATACTTAGGTATGAGCTACTCACAAATTAGGCTCCCAAATATTGTGTGTGTGGTTAATTCTTTTTTGGACAGTCTCTTTTCCTTGACATCTCATTCTTTCTTTTCTGCGACTGATCTTTGCTTCGATGTTGCGCTGCTGTTCCTCCCGTTCTTCCTGTTCCTTTGGCTTTTGCTGTCGAACGAACTCTTACTTCTGCGCCTCTCGCTTTTTCGTGTCTTGCTCCTCCTGTATCTTTTCATATTTCTCCTCCTGTTCTCAATCCTCTTGCTGCTCCTCCTCCTTCTCCTCCTCCTCCTCCTTCTCCTCCTCTTCCTCCTCCTGCTCCTCCTCCTCCTCCTCCTCCTCCTCCTCCTCTGCTGCTGCTCCTGCTCCTCCTCCTCCTGCTCCTCCTCTTCCTCCTCCTGCTCCTTCTCCTCCTGCTCCTCCTCCTCCTGCTCCTTCTCATCCTGCTCCTGGTATCCTGCTCCTGCTTTCGTGGCCCTCCTCCTCCTGCTCCTAATACACTCCTCCTCATCCTACTCCTCCCTGCTCTCCTGATACTACTGTCTTCCTCCTCTCCTGTTCGTAAGAAATTCCCGTCCATCCTACTCATCATCGGTCTCGCAACGCTCCTCCTACGTCCTCCATCGTCCTAATCCTCAGTCTTTTCATTTTGCCTCCATCCTCCATTCTTTTCATTTTCCTCATCCTCCTCCTACCTCCTCCTCCTCCTGCCTCCCTCATCGTCCTCCTCCCTCCTCCTCCTACCTTCTCCTCTATCTCCTCCTCCTCCTTCCTCCATCGGTCCTCTCCTCCTCCTCCTCCTCCTCTCCTCATCATCATCATCATCATCATTTCCTCCTCTCCTCATATTCTCTCCTACCGCTCGCCTCCTCCTCACCTCCTCCTCCTCCTCCTCCTCCTCCTCCTCCTCCTCCTCTTCTCTAAATCTCCCCCCCCCCCCTTTTCGCCCTTCTTTCCATTCTTCTCCTCTTCCTATTGCGCTGTTGCTTTACTTTGCGTCCAATTCTCCTCCTCCTCCTCCTCTTCCCCCTTCCCGTCCTCCTCCCCCTTCCCGTCCTCCTCCTCCTCCTCTCCTCCTCCTCCTCCTGTCTCCTCCTCCTCCTCCTCCTCATTCTCCTCCTCCTCCTCCTCCTCCTCCTCCTCCTCTACCTCTGCCGTCGAAGTTGTTCTCCACTCTACCTAATTCTATCATGTATGAATTGCAATTTACATCCCATTTCAGCTTTGGTCACTGTGTACGTCTTTCCAGAGATTCTGCTATAAAGTCCCAACACAGGCACCAGAGGTCACTCCTCAGCAGACCTTGAAGACCTCCAGACGCCAACCTCTCAAATCTCATTGGCCAGGGAAGACGTCTATCGGGTGGCGTCGGGCCGTGCTGGGGCAGGATTACGTAGTTGGAGGAGCTAGGGCTCGAGCGCCATCTAGCCCTCCCCAGAGACCGCCTCCCGTCACTGCGCATTGTCTCCCCTGGCGTGACGTCAGCGAGCTTGCCATCGAGAGTTGTCTTTCCCTGCCGCGACGAGAGAGATCCAGCCTTGCGCGGGTGGCGTCCCCTGGATTTATCTGTCCCGTCCGCCCGGAGAGGGAGCGTCTTCTCAGTGAGTAGAGTGCACGTGGTCTGCACCGACTGTCTTGTCGATCTTATGTCTCTCGTAGTTCCATTTTTGGGCTTAAGGTTGGTGAGGCAATTTAGCGTAGAAGAGGTTATTGTCACTTCGTTCTTCGTGATTGAGCGTGAAATGTATTGGCGTTTGAAAAAAAAGTGTCTATGATGAAGTAGCATGTCTGAATGTTGAGATAAGATGGGATGAGATGAGATGAGATGAGGAGAGAGGGAGAGAGAGAGTACGGGGAGAGAAGAGAGGAGGAAGAGAAGGTACGAGAGTAGAGAGTAGAGAGAACGACGAGAGACGGAGAGAGAGACTGAGAGAAAGATAGTAAAGAGCCGAGAGATGCAACGAGAGAGAGGAGTAGAAAAGAAGTAGATCCGAGCAGATAGTAGAGATAGAGATAGTAGCATGAGTAGAGAGAGCGAGAGAACAGAGAGAGGGAGAGCAAGAGAAGAGAGAGGAGAAAGAGTAAAAGAGAGAGTTAGAAAGTAGCGAAGAGAGAGCACACGAGGAGAGAGACGAACGAGGAGAGAGAGAGATTAGGAGACGAGAGAGGAGAGAGAGAGCTATAGAGAGATAAGTTAGAGGAGGAGGGATGGAGGAGAGAGAGGGACGAGAGAGAGAGGGAGAGAGAAGAGAGAGAGAGAGAGAGAGAGAGAGAGAGAGAGAGAGAGAGAGAGAGAGAGAGGCACAGACACAGACGGACGGACGGACGGACACACACACGTGTACACACACGCTCTCTCTCTCCCTCTCTCTCCCCCCTTCTCTCTCTCTCTCTCACATACACATACACACACACATACACACACATACACACATATACACACACCCACACACACATACACGTACACGCAGAGATAAGCAGGCAGAGAGACAAGTAGGCAGACAGCAGGCACACTGGCAGAACTTGCGCGCGTGCGTGAGTGCACGCTCACGTGTGTGCTTGATTATGGGTATGTGAGTATGAATTGATAAATGTACGCGTGAGCGCTTGCATGCTTGTGTACGTACATGCCTGCAGAGACGAGTGTTTCAATAGGAATATGTTGCAGATAGTATACACTTCACCGAAACTGGAGTTGGCTTACTAAACCATTTCGCTCTGTGTACTGCGAAGGCACCTGGTTTGGGAAGAATGAGGTTGATGATGGTGCGTGATTCACCGTTCAGTACAAGGGGTAGGAGACATCAGGATCAGACAATTAGCGCAGGATGCATGACAATAGCAGGCTCGAGGGGATTCAGACCACTCAGCTGGAGGATGAGGGAGACAAGGTTACAGGAAGAACGAAGAACACTTGACGATAAATTTGCTGCGTCGTCTTTGGAGACAGTAAGTTTTCTTTATTGGGACGTAAACTGTCTGTTGATCTCCCAAAATATCCTCCGATCCTATCAACGGGGCGATGGCCGCTCACCAATCAATGAGATGTTTGGCGAGAGTATTGCGGGAAAGCGATTGACCTGTGAGAGTATTTGTCTTCAATCACCTTCTGGTGATAATCAATTTCCACGTCCTTCGTGCGTGGGTCCCTCAGGGCTTTGTTCACGTCAGTGGTCGTGTAATTTACCCCAGGAATGGTTGGCAGCAAGTCGCCTGGAATCGGGGCTTTCTGTCCTGGAGGAGGGTCGTCCGAGATGCTCAACCCGGTCTTCTCCATTTTCGCTTCATCTTCGTCTCCGCTGAACAGTTTGAATGCATCGCTTCGACGCAGCAGAGCTGTTTTTCTGGCATTGTGTTTGAAAAACGTGTGATGTGTGTGTGTGTGTGTGTGTGTGTGTGTGTGTGTGTGTGTGTGTGTGTGTGTGTGTGTGTGTGTGTGTGTGTGTGTGTGTGTGTGTGTGTGTGTGTGTGCGTGTGTGTGTGTGTGTGTGTGTGCGTGTGTGGGTGTACGTGCCTGTGTGTGTGCGTGCGAATGTGTGTGTGTGTGTGTGTGTGTGTGTGTGTTTGTGTGTGTGTTTGTGTGTGTGTGTGTGAGAGAGAGAGAGAGAGAGAGAGAGTGCGTGTGTGTGTGTGTGTGCGTGTGTGTGTGTGTGTGTGTGTGTGTGTGTGTGTGTGTGTGTGTGAGTGTGTGTAATATTTCTCATACAACCACACAATGTTTTCATGAGTCGAGAACCAAGATAAATAATCCATGCGCTTTTTTCGATATTATTATCTGGTAATGGTGAGCAACACTGCAAAAACAAACAAAAAGGAAAAAAACCCTAGTAGTTCTTCAATCTAACCGCATGACTTTGACCAGGAGGAAAGACCAATTCTAGGGCCTTTGTGTGAAAAGTATGTCAAAATATTCATACAACAACGAGGAGGGCTCAGTACTTGTTCATGACTTTCCTTGTTACTGATTATTCATACCGCCACTATCATTATCCCCAGTTAATTGGGGCACTATAATTTTCATCCCAGCAGCGTTGAATCCCCAGGGCAGAGTGCGCACAGTAGCACTGAGGTCAGCTTTAACTGCCACTTAATCTATGTATTCACCTCTCCTCTCATTAAGGAATAAACTATGCAGGTCAGCCTTATATGCACACACAGGTTTTTCACGTCTGTGCAATAGCTAATCCAAGACAAGCCAGCACTACATGTAGTTGTTAACGAGCTACAGTGGAGAATGTATGTTGATGGCAAATTTGTTGTTCGGTTTTCTGGCGTAGCAGCCCGGAAAAGCCCGGTGATATTGCTCGCATACAGGGTATTGTCGTAAAAGCGCTCTATTTCTTGCTGATTACACCTCTTTGGTGTTGCAGCATTGTCATATTTAATTGTTATTAGACGCACAATCCTCCTCTGAATGCATCCTGCGTGTTTCACGCCGCGGGTTCTCATGCCACGTCCTAATGTGATGAGGCCATCACAGCGAAAGCAACTATGTGCGGATGAGGTGTATGTGGATATAATCTCATCATGGGAGGTTCATCAGTGGTGTTGGCACCCCATAGTTTTCCTTTCCCCCCAGCAACGCATCATTTCCCTCTTTACTGCCAGCGTCGTAAACCCAGTCATCTCACAGTTGCCTGGATAAAAGGGTATGGAGAAAGTCGTAGTGCAGAAGCGGTCTACTCGTATGGTGTAGTAGAACTTCATACAGTTTGTGTTGCAAAGACGTATTTCCTTGTCTGCTCGTATGGTTGAGGTCTTAGTGTTTTCGGACACCTGCTTCAGTAAAACTATGGAGAAGAAACCATTACGATAACATTATCTTCTTCTTATAATCGTCGTCGTTGTTGTAGTCATCATCATCATCAACCTCGGCTCAGCGATCGGGAGGTATGGAGAAGGGGTGGGATGCAAATGATATGTTATTAGCTTTGTGATTAAAAAGCCATTGAGGGTGAAAAGTCGGTGCATAAGCTCACCACCTCTGGCCTTACATTCTTTCTTAGAGGTAGTCAGGTTCAACTGGCATAATATTGAATAGCACGGTGTCCAGTCCGAGGCTCTTTTGGCTTTGGACAGCTTCTGGCCAGTTCCTGCACGGGGCATCCATCACAGCACGCCATCCACGTCTGGACCACGTCCTGCAAGGGGGACTGAGTCATGTGGTGATGAGTTATCGCTTCCCCCATAGAGCAGCCTGTTGAATGCTCGTGTGCTGAGGATTCAACCCCGTTGTACTGTTCTACAATGGTCAGTACCACGAGGAAGAGTGTTCCTTCTTGAACTTCAGAAGAAAAACAAACTGTAGACGAACGGCATTGCCGTTTTCTCATTGCCTTACCTTGGCTGATAAAGACTGATAAGTAGTTTTCTGCAGAGGGTGTGAGAAGTAGATTAACTGTTCGGTAGTCTCTGGCGAAGGGGGACCGTGCGGTCAGAGGAATCCATTACAGTGGTTTTGAAGAGAGCTGAACAAGTCAATCCTCACACAGAGGCGGCGGTCGCAGTGAGGACAAGCGGTCACAAGGAGACCAGGGGAGGCTCTGGTTATGGATAACTGGATAACACGCGGTGTGGATGGCCTTGCTGGTCCGTATTCCTTCAAACGCCACTACATGACCACATATGCTATATGAATACAAAGTGTCAGTACAAGCGGATAACGACACTTTTCCCCTATCGGTCTGAACATACAATCGTCGTATTCGTTGACTGAATGTGTACATCAGAAAATGGTATCTCAACATTTGAACATTACGCTCGTCGTTTATCAATTGCCTTGTACAAAAAAAAGGTTCGTGAGTTTTCCTTCCGTATTTCACACACAGATACTTAATTCGAGCATTCATTCTTCTTAAAGGTGGACAGCAACAACCAATGGCTCAACATGAGCCTGCAATCATTTTGCGTTGTGATGTGCTCCCACGTTTTCTGGGCAAGAGCAGGGCTGGACATGGCAAGAAGAAAGAAAGGGCGTAGAGGAAGGAGAATGGGTAAGGTGGCGTGAAGATCGGATGTGAGGAAGGGGGGGGGGGGGGGGGGGGATGGGAGGAAGGGGAGAAAACGCTGGGTAGCAGGATTAGGCGTTACGCTAATCTTCAAGCTGGCGTGAAATTGGGGAGCTTGTTTCTGTGTAACGCGTTTGCCTGTAGAAGTACGTTGGCAAAAACCATCGGAAATATGTTTTTTCTTTGCTCTGACTTTCCCTTGATATAGGTTTGAAACGAAAGGGTGGTAAGCATTACTGCAAATAGGTCAAACGTTTTAGGGAGAAGCATGGCTATGAAGATCTGACAGCGCTCAGAGAACAGCAGACTTTCTTGGAGCGGATATCTGCGATTTCGTAATATGCGAGTTATCTTTCACGCCATCGCTTGTTCCCCTCGAAATATCAAGGCCCAGGTCAAATATCAACAATGATAAAATGCCATCCGTTTTTTCAAAGTTTTCATCGATATAATTTTCAACACTGGGGTAATCAGAAGAATACGAAGCGTGGTCCACCCGATGAGGTCAATATCTTTCAGAGATAAGGTTGATTTTTACTTAGACGTCCTTTTTGCCTATGTAATGCTATTTTCGCTCCGCAAAATCTTAGGTATACATTTGGCTACAGATAGCACTCTATGCGTTTGCTAGGCTGACATTCAAATTTGCTAAATGGAAGCGCAATCTCAAACGTTACCTTTGAGATAGTACTTGTGTGCGCTAACTCCTGTGTGTGCGTGTGTGTGTGTGTGTGTGTGTGTGTGTGTGTGTGTGTGTGTGTGTGCGTGAGTGTGTGTGTGTGTGTGTGTGTGTGTGTGTGTGTGTGTGTGTGTGTGTGTGTGTGTGTGTGTGTGCGTGCTTGCGTGCGTGCGCATATTTGTACTCTTCCTGCCTCCCATTCTCTATCTCCCTCTCACTCTCCCCCTCCCCCTCTCCACTTCCCCCTCCCTCCTCTCTCCCCCTACCTCCTTCTTTTTGCATTCTACTACTACTCATGAACAAAGAAGTGTCGCATAACACTTTGTTCATTCCATACCGTGCCAAGGTGCCTTGTGTCTTAGGGAACCGAACTCGGTGAAGCAAACCATGGGTCCATCTTGTTTTCTCCCCTGACGACCATCACTCAGGCAGTCTGCTTGGAGTCTTGAATGCCAGGGAGAGTGTGTGGAGGCGAAATGCAAACAAATCGTCGTCCCTGGGCAGTAGTTTTGTGCTTAGAAGTTGTGCCAGCTCCGGTGGCTGGGACTGATTAGGTCTTTGCCCAGATCCCCACAGCATCCATAGCTCATTCCTCCATGAAGTATGGTCTTGCCGCAGCGGCGTCTAGCCTCTGAAGCAGGTTTATGCTGGCTTTGAGTCTGAGAGTTATGAATGAACTATTCGGCAAAGAAGAGTCGCACCGAAAAATAAAGAGCGAATCTAATTGGCGATATGATGTCGTAATGAGCAGTTTCCTTGAAACATGTGTGTGCAAAAGCAGCTAATAGTGCAAAAACGAGATGAAGCAATTGGGTGTGACAGTGCGCTTTTGGTTCTTTGAGGAGTATTTTTTCCCACAGAATCTGCTATCAATTCCAAATAGTTTCCAGTACCTTACGCTGGCAAGAAAACGTTTGAAAATCAAGCAACGTTGCAAATGTCTGTGTAAACGCCTTTGAAGCAGGCACTGCACAATATCTATAGGAGTTGAATTCCACGTAACAAATGAAAGACGTCATACTCTGGAACCTCTTGTTTATGCCGCCGCAAGACTTCTGTGCGTTTTGATGGAAAGCAGCATTCCTATTCCCATCCTCATCAACTGCATCTCACGCCCTATCAGCTTCGCAGCATTCCAGAGATTGGTGTGTTTGGTGTGCTGTGGGGAGGTGCAAGCTTGCAGCGCAAAACCTTCGGCCCCGCCACCACGCCGCCTTGCATCGTGTTTGATTCTGACGTAACCCTCAGGGCGAGGGCAGATTGGATTTGCTGGCGCGAGATGCCTGTCTGCATTGCAGTGCAGGGCAGCAGGGAACAACGCTCATGGCCACGGAATTGTTTGTGGAGCGGCCTGCAGTCCGCCGGGGCGGCTCTGACGACGTGTAATTGTGGAGGCAAGAGGGGGCCACGTGGCGCTATGTCCCTCCTTAATTAAGCTAGTCTTCATCGCCTCGCGCCAACTGCGCCAAGTGCGCAAACTGCACCTCGTGCCTCGTACCGCCTCACCTTGCTTTGAGTGGCCTTGCCTTGGCTAGCCTTGCCTTGCCTTGCCTTGCCTTGCCTCGCCTTGCCTTGCATTGCCTTGCATTGCATTGCATTGCATTGCCTTGTCTTGTCTTGCCTTGTCTTGCCCTACCTTGCCTTGCCGTGCCTTGCCTTGCCTTGCCGTGCCTTGCCTTGCCTTGCCTTGCCTTGCCGTGCCGTGCCTTGCCTTGCCTCGCCTTGCCTTGCATTGCCTTGCCTTGCATTGCATTGCCTTGCCTTGTCTTGCCTTGTCTTGCCCTACCGTGCCTTGCCGTGCCTTGCCTTGCCTTGCCTTGCCTTGCCGTGCCTTGCCGTGCCTTGCCGTGAATTGCCGTGCCTTGCCTTGCCTTGCCTTGCCTTGCCGTGCCTTGCCTTGCCTTGCCTTGCCTTGCTGTGCCGTGCCTTGCCTTGCCTTGCCTTGCCTTGCCTTGCCTTGCCGTGCCGTGCCTTGCCTTGCCTTGCTGTGCCGTGCCTTGCCTTGCCTTATCTTACATCGCCTTACATCGCCTAAACAGTATTTGCTTCTTCTTGCTGCGCTTTGTATTGGCTCGTCTTCCCTATGTTTTTTTGGTCTTTTCTTGCCTTTCTTTGCATTGCCGCGCATTGGCTTTTCTTGTTTTGCATGACCTCGCCTCGCACTCTTTTGCCTTCCTTTCTTGCTCTGTTCATCAATACTTCATCTTGCATTGTTTTCCATTGTCTTAATGCTTCGTTGTGCCCTCTTATTTTTTCTCTTTTCTTTCTTTGTCTCGTCTTATTTTCTTTGCCTTAAATTTGCTTTGCTGTGCCTTTCTTGTCTACTCTTGTCAATCTTTGACACGTCTTCCTTTGTCTTTCCTTCCCTCGAGATGTGAAATTTTGCCCCATCGCCCTTTATGCTTTTTAGTGTTTGAAGGCTCTGCACAGCCTTTGCTGGTTGATGAGCAGTGGGACTCGATTTAATGAGTTTTTTGTCACTAGTTAGGTGAATTGTACTATATACCGCTGTCGCGGAGAGTTCTAATAACATGGTGGAAGTAAGTTTTTCTTGACGTTGTGTCCTTACATAGCCTACAAGGCTGATATACTCTTAAACTCCATCCATCCATCCATCCATCCATCCATCCATCCATCCATCCATCCATCCATCCATCCATCCATCCATCCATCCATCCATCCATCCATCCATCCATCCATCCATCCATCTTTCCTTCCCTTTAACTTTGCTTTGTTGTGTCTTTTTTTCTACACTTTTCATACTTTGCCTCACCATTTATTGATTTACGGTCCTTTGTCCTTATGTGCTATATCTTCCATTTCTGTGTAATCTTCCAATTTATCTCTCCTCGCCTACCCTCGCTAACCTTGGCCTCACTGCGCCTTGCGTTACTCAGTGTGGCAGGAAGCGTACGTGTGTCCTTCCTGGCCAGAAGTGAAGGTTTGGGCTGCAGAAAGTGAGGCCCTGGGGACGTTTCGAGGCTGACTGGACATGCACGTGCCTTGCTTCCTGTGCGTTCATCATGCAGATAACTGGAAGGGACAGCTTCAGGGCACGAGTCGTGACTCCAGCTTGGTTAGCACCGATGGAAGTCCCAAGGCTGATGGTATCTTTTTGCCAAGACTTAGTCTGGCAAAGAGAGAGTCACGCCTTCAACTTCCGCCCTTCCCGCTAATCAGCACCGCTGACGCCCAGCCATCTCTGGTTCCTCCTACTTCAACGTTCCAGTCGTACTCTCCGTTTCTCGTTTCTCCTCCGCCCTATCCCGCAAGCGCATACTCTTCACTCAAACTTTCTTCTGCCCCTCACAAGGTCCTCTGGTAGCCTTCTCCTCTTCCCTCCATCCGCACTCCACACCTGAGCCCCACAACTCCATTCCTGTTAGAGAATGTGTGCGCCACGAGTTCTGACTCCCCTAAAGCTGGCATGAACCCCATCACCGCCATTACGATCTCACTGAACCAAACGCCCTGAAATAATGTGTTATGCAAGGACCCACCAAGGAAACAAGGTACAGAGATCGCAGTGTCTTTCAGATGGTTTGTTCACCATCGGTGGCTCCGTGATATGAAAGGAGTTAGGTTAGTTACGTAAGTCAGTCGTCTGGATTCTCTGTCTTTCTTGTACTCTTACACTGAGAGGTTAAGACTAGATATTTCCCTTCTCAGAAAAGAAGCAACAAATTACAGACAGACTTTCCTCGGTTATGACTTGAAACAGAAACAATTATCAGAATGGCGTGGGGGTTGATAAGAGTATCGAATTTCGAGACATTCGTGTATCACTAATGACAGGGAAATACGTGGCACTCCTTTCTTCTGTGTTGTGCTTCTTTTAGCCTTGAGTGATGAGCAGTTTCTTGCCGGTCCAAGTGTCTTGTCGCGCCGAGCCTGTGGATCCCAAGACGAACACTCCCATCTAATCAGTGTCCACACGCCGTCATCTCTCATCCTTTTATCTGTCCTTGCCTCCTTGATTCATATGCAGTGCAAATCCCCATCTCATTCACTCACATTCTCTCTTTCTCTGTGTGACTAAATTTCCTTTCTGCTTACTCGCTTTTATCTTCCTTTCATTCTCCATTTACTCTTTTCCTTTAATCCTTCATTCTTCCTTTATCTTTTATCCTCTTTCTCTCTTTCTCTCTCTCTTCCTCCCTCTCTCTATATATATATCTCTCTCTTTCTCTCTCTCTCTGGTTGTATCTGTGTGTGTGTGTGTGTGTGTGTGAGAGAGAGAGAGAGAGAGAGAGAGAGAGAGAGAGAGAGACAGAGAGAGAGAGACAGAGAGAGAGAGGGGGGGGGTTGCTTCATGAGCATTTTTTAAAATCTCACCGATAGATTCATTCATTTGTTCGTTCATTCATTCATTTGATTCATTCATTGGGAACAAAATTTTCTCCACCCAACAAGTATCATGGTAACCAAGTTTTCCTACGAGAAGACGTTGCGGAGAGACATGTTGCTGACTCAATGTGTGAGGAACTTTTTCGAATCCTCGTCCAGAGACGCAACAGAACAATTTACATGGTATGCCTGCAGTACGTTGGTACCGAGCACACGCAGAAAAAGCAATTCCTGATAAATAAGACCCTTATTTGATTTGGATCTAGTGATCAAGCTTTTAGTCACAGCAGTGTTTTGCTCTGTGTGGGGGCCACGCGATCAGATTCGCCCCAAATAGAAGCGGCGCCTGGCTGAGGTTATCCTGCGGTCCCGTAACAGGACGAGGCAGGAGAATTCCCCAACAAGACTAAAACCGTGTCACGAAGCTGGCTTTGCTCTGCTAAAAAGCTTGCGTAGAAATTCCAGAAGGGTGGATTCCCCCTACCCCCCACCCTCACCCCCACCCCGCCACCACCTCACTCCCACCCCCAACCTGCTCTTTTTATATTTTATTTATCTGACGTCAGAAGCAAAATAATTCTTTCCCAAATGTATCGTAACCCATCTTTTCAAACTTCACATCCATCTCCGTCTTTGTCCTCATTTCTTTCAGCCATTTCAGTATGCCATTTCTCCTGCTTTTCCATTTCCCTATAGACTGGGTAGGAGTAGAACCCGACATGATTTGTAAAAGACGAATGACAAAGAACAATAATTCTGGTCTAGCTCGCACTCTTACTAGCATCATCTTTCTTTAGTGCGCTCGTAAATAGCCTTACATAGCCTAGAAAGTGTGATCGGTCATATAGCTTTGTCCATCCATTCACCACCCACCCACCTACAAACCCATTCATCCATCCATCCATCCGTCCATCTATCCATCCATCCATCCATCCATCCATTCATCCACCCATCCATCCATCCATTCATCCATCCATCCATCCATCCATCCATCAGGATATGATTTAGAAATCATCTTCATTTCCTGATTACATGCAGTTTGAGTGGTTGCCGGTATCTTACTCACAAAAACAGAGAAGAAAAACAACAGCCGAAGGAAAACGTCAACGTATTTCACTTTCATGAAACATATGTTGCCAGTTGATGCTGGCCCCCCAAAAAGTGCACAACAACAGTGGTTTTCATTGCCAAACTTTTTTGTACAGAACTTAGAGACTTACATTAAGGTTTGTAGTGATTGTAAGGACATACCTGCGTTTCTTCCAATAAGTATGACCATCAGGCACTGACGAAATATCTTAAAGGTTTCCCAAGCTCTAATATTACTTCATCATCGAACGATATGTTGGCAGCAAAGATTCAAAAGTGCATGCAGCACTCGCTCCCTCGCTCGCCCACTCAATCCTCTGAGTTCCAAGTGGAGCATGAGGCGCCGAGAAAGCTCCTCCAGCCAGGCCTGTCTTGTGCCAGTCACTGTAGTTTGTGTCAGGTCTTCCCTTATTCGCATTTCCTGCTCCACTGTGCGTACAAAAACGCATTTAGACGGTGCGTATATAGACTGCATGTATACACACACAGAAAATCAGATTTACTCTGTCTTTTAACTAATTACGTTTGAAACCTTTTTCTTCTGGGTGCCATGTGCTTTGTTTTTGTCTTTGGGTTTAGGATTGCTTTATCCACTGCCAAAGTACTGCCTTTTTATTTTCTGCTGCCTCCTATTCCGCTCCAGTCTTCATGTATGTCATCTGAAATAGAGCATTTCCCTGGAAGGTCGTATTTCTGATTCGGTATTGGTTATTAGACAGAACATTCATGCAAACTTTTGTTGTTCCATTTACTCATGATAATAATCAGAGTTTAAGAATACTTTTACCTATGTTGTGATTCCTTATTGAGATACACTGCAAAGATGATAAAGTCATGTGCTCTGTGTTAAAAGTAATATTTGGAAAGGATCGAAGTTTGCATTAGTTGTCTGCAAATTTGAATGCATCCTGAAATGTCCTTCAAATTTTCAACCTGAGTTATTTTCCCGCCTGAACAGAGTCCGAATGACCGGACAAGGAGTATACTTCTTTTGGCATTGTCAGATCTTGTCCAAACGAAAACCTTACCTAAAGCCGTCGTAAAGAATTAATAATGGATTCCGTGAAAACACTGTCAGGACATTCACCCAATTTTGAGGGAGGTAATTTGGAACTACTGCAGAGCTCATTAAAAACAAGCATTTTGAGATTAGCCCTTCGTCAGTGTGTTGAGAGCAGGCGTCTCAGCAAATGCGGACGAATATATTAGCTCCGTTACCTGCACCATTAGGTGTGCTACGAGGTAGAACGACGTAATTAAGGCACCGCCGGGGTGTCCTAACCAGATGCATTACACCGGAAGTAACGAACATCATTACAGGGCAGAATGTCTTTTGCCGACGTTCGTGAAGACCATATTGATATAGCAATCACTTTTTGAGTATTAAGGTGTGGGTTTTACTAATTTCTTTTGTTTGCATAATTTACTGCAACAATATGTCTTGTAGCTTCGGAGATTATTTGGTGCCGGAAGAAGCTGTAGAAAATGTCAACCTCTCGTGTGTTGATTTATTTTTGTAGCTGCACATCATTGTGGAAAAATATGTTTCAATTTTTGAAACTGTGCTCTCTCTCTCTCTCTCTCTCTCTCTCTCTCTCTCTCTACCTCTCTCTCTCTCTCTCTCTCTCTCTCTCTCTCGTTCGCTTGCTTACTGGCTCTTGCAGTTGTTGCCTTCTGCCCGTCAGTTTGTCTGACAAGTTCCAGGGAATCTTTCGTGTAGATGCTGCCTCACTGCAGGTGTGCCCATGTGGGAGATTGCTGAGGTGCCTAGAGCATTCATGGATGAAAATAGGTAAAGAAAATGGAATCAAAGACTGTACACAACACTTGAGTGAGAGAGAGAGAGAGAGGGAGAGAGAGAGAGAGAGAGAGAGAGAGAGAGAGAACGAACAAACAAACGAACGAATGGTTTATTGATCAGGCCTCCGGCCCTTTTCAAATGATACAGTGTACCATGAAATCTACTCAATCAAAAGATATAATGATACTTTCTCCTTCGGCAGGATACATTGCAATCTACTCCGTATAGAAAGTATTCTGTTCAGGCAAATCTATCGCTTCCCTTCTGCGCATAAGTGCTTTATACAAATAAATGCTTGTCGATCTTATGACATACTTTTGCTTTGATGACATGATGAATTCGGTTAGGTTGTCGCAATTTACGTCTATGAATTTCCGAATATAGTGTTCTCTCAAATCGTACAATGCAGGACATCTGAGAAGAAAATGTGTTTCAGTTTCGAATTCTTCTCTACACAGAGGACACAACATTGCTACTGCATCAGGAATGTATCTCCATTTATGGATGTACAGCTCAGAAATACCCACTCGGAATTTAATAAATGCATCCCTGAATATTTTTTTGTCTATGTCATACAGATATTGCTCTACACCCCATCCCTTCTTGATCTGAGAGAGAGAGAGAGAGAGAGAGAGAGAGAGAGAGAGAGATTTATGTGTATGTCTGTGTGTCTCTGTGTCTGTGTATGTCTGTCTGTACAGGTGGAGAAGATAGACCGAGTGAAGAGAGAGGTGGGATCAGATGCAGATAAAATGAACCAACTGAAGAGAGGGGTGGGATCAGATGCAGATAAAATGAACCAACTGAAGAGAGGGGTGGGGTCAGATGTAGAGAAGATGGACCAAATGAAGAGAGGGGTGGGGTCTGATGCAGACAAAATGAACTAACTGAAGAGAGAGGTGGGGTCAGATGCAGAGAACATGGACCAAATGAAGTTGGGGTCAGATGTAGAGAAGATGGACCAAATGAAGAGAGAGGTGGGGTCAGATGCAGAGAAAACGGACCAAGTGAAGAGAGAGGTGGGGTCAGATGTAGAGAAGATGAACCAACTGAAGAGAGAGGTGGGATCAGATGCAGATAAAATGAACCAACTGAAGAGAGGGGTGGGGTCAGATGCAGAGAAAACGGACCAAGTGAAGAGAGAGGTGGGGTCAGATGTAGAGAAGATGAACCAACTGAAGAGAGAGGTGGGATCAGATGCAGATAAAATGAACCAACTGAAGAGAGGGGTGGGGTCAGATGCAGAGAAAATGGATCAAGTGAAGAGAGAGGTGGGGTCAGATGTAGAGAAGATGGACCAAATGAAGAGAGAGGCGGGGTCAGATGCAGAGAAAATGGACCAACTGAAGAAAGAGGTGGGGTCAGATGCAGACAAAAATGAACCAACCGAAGAGAGGGGTGGGGTCAGATGTAGAGAAGATGGACCAACTGAAGAAAGAGGTGGGGTCAGATGCAGACAAAAATGAACCAACCGAAGAGAGGGGTGGGGTCAGATGTAGAGAAGATGGACCAACTGAAGAGAGAGGCGGGGTCAGATGCAGAGAAAATGGACCAAGTGAAGAAAGAGGTGGGGTCAGATGCAGATAAAATGAACCAACTGAAGAGAGGGGTGGGGTCAGAAGTAGAGAAAATGGACAGAGTGAAGAAAGAGGTGGTCAGGTGTAGAGAAAATGGACAAAGTGAAGAGAAGGTTTGGAAGAGATGAAGAGAAAATGGACCAAGTGAAGAGAGAGAGGGGTTCAGATGCAGAGAAAATGAACCAACTGAAGAGAGGGGTGGGGTCAGAAGTAGAGAAAATGGACAGAGTGAAGAAAGAGGTGGTCAGGTGTAGCGAAAATGGACAAAGTGAAGAGAAGGTTTGGAAGAGATGAAGAGAAAATGGACCAAGTGAAGAGAGAGAGGGGTTCAGATGCAGAGAAAATGGACCACCTGAAGGTAGAGTTGGGGTCAGATACAGAGAAAATAAGCTAAATGAAGGGAGAGTTGGGGTCAGATGCAGAGAAAATGGACCAAATGAAGGGAGAGTTGGGGTCAGATGTAGAGAAAATAGACCAAGAGAAAAGATAGAGAGATGGGGTCAGATGCAGAGAAGATGGACCAAGTGAAGAGAGAGGTGAGGTCAGATGTAGAGAAAACAGACCAAGAAAAGAGAATGGGGTAAGATGCAGAGATGGTGGACCAAGTGAAGAGAGAGGTGAGGTCAGATGTAGAGAAAACAGACCAAGAAAAGAGAATGGGGTAAGATGCAGAGATGGTGGACCAAGTGAAGAGAGAGGTGAACGCAGAATGGGAACGAGCCAAGGGATAGGGAGCAGGCGTGGAGGATGGCAGTTGGAATTGGTGCCAATGAAATACAGAAACGAGGAACAGCTGGAGACCAGAGAGCTGACTGCCAGCAGGCAGCAACGCCGGGTGGGGTCTTGTCTGTAGTGGAAGACTCTAGGACTCCTCTGCCACACTGCCACGCGAAGTCTGGCAGACAGTGCTGAGAGACCGGCATGAGAGCCTGTCAACTTTAACAAGTCTTCAACGCTGGATTCCTTGAAGGTGTCAACTCGCGAGTAGACAACGGAAGCGATCAACGAAAACGTTCCTGCATGATCGTTATCTCGTGACCTTGGATATCTCCATTTCTTTCCAACCATCAGTTGTGTACCTCAAAGAGGTAAGTAAACTCTAAACCTTTTAAAACTACTTCAGGCAAGTAATTTCAACCCTTTTCAAGGGGAAGCAAGGTAGAATGGGGAAAGACATCCCTAAGAAATCAGCCTGTTCATTTTTTGGTGTCAGCTCGTGCGGGAATTTGGTGTACATTTGTTGAAAATGAAGTGACCTCTTTATGTGCACGAAAGAAGTAGACTTTAGTTTGTTTATTACAAAAATGCATCCAAGATAGACGAAAAAAATAAAAGAAATAGCCTTTTGAATCCACTGACTGCTGTTTTACAAGCGTTATCATTGATTCAATGCATTAAACAAGGTCAAGCCGTGAGGTCTTTTTCGAGATCAGATTTCTCGTATCTCCATAATGATATCGACTCTCTCCCCTGCACGCAATCCTCTCTTTTTTCCCCAAGACGTCCCTAATTTTATTGGTAGAACACATTTCTTCGCAAGTGAAAAAATCTGAGTCTGATCAATGTTCCACATTCGGTATTCTCGTTTGAACAGCCGCCAGCTGAGAATAGGAAAAAGCGTGCAATGGGTTTCTGAGAAAAAGTTTGACGGATGTAAAAACTAGATTATTCACGGAGGCGAACCGGCTTCGAGTCCTCGAAAGATGCTAGTCGGCTTAGAGTGTCGGTGCTGTAAACCCGTCTGGAAATGCCACCGTGGTGTTTCCTTGGTGAGAAAGGTAAAGTTTGTACCAAACCACCACCTTTATCGAAGTTATCCCTTTTTGTATTGGCCCCCTGTGTGTTTTCAGAAAGAGAAAAGCAGTAACTTCGACACAGCTGACGATACTTTGGTGCATGGTTTATTGTTTCATTTACTGGGGTAGAAGGCGTTGCCCTGACGTTAATTTGGTGTCGGTAAAACGAGGTCAGCAGAATCGTGCCAAAGGACCGACAACGTGGAGGGTTAATGAGCGTTGTGGCTTCTGAATCAGCTGAATAACGAGCTAATGAACCGCAGTGTTGTAATTAGGGCTGAATTTCAGAACAGTCAAGCGTCCTCTTTTCCAGAAAGTCGATCCTTGATTATTTATTTCCTGCCACGTTTCTTCCCCGCGAATCTCTCTCTCTTTCTCTCTCTCTCTCTCTCTCTCTCTCTCTCTCTCTCTCCCTTTCTCTTTCTCTCGTTCTCTTTTTCTCTCACTCTCTTTCACTCTCTTTCACTCTCTCTCGTTCTCTCTTTCTCTCTCCCTATCTCTTTCTCTCTGTATCCTCTCTCACTCTCTGTTTTACTGTCTCTGTCTCTCTTAGGTTATTTCTCTGTCTTTCTCTCTCTCTCTCTCTCTCCTCTCCTCTCTCTCCTCTCTCTCCTCTCTCTCCCTCTGTTTCTTCTTCTCTCTCTCTCGTACCACAGACGAGACTAGTTTATATTTCCTGTTTTCTTGTGTGTGTGTGTGTGTGTGTGTGTTGTGTGTGTGTTGTGTGTGTGTGTGTGTGTGTGTGTGTGTGTGTGTGTGTGTGTGTGTGTGTGTGTGTGTGTGTGGGGAGTATTGTTTGATCCGGCATTGTGCAAGTACGTGCTACAATAATTGGTTGTACAATAAACTGTGAATGTTATTTTATTTTCGTGCATTGTCTTGTACCTGTTGATTGGATTGCTTATTTCTCTCTTGGTTAAAGTCCGATCAGGAAAAAACCCGTGACAGTGTGTTGACTCAGCTTGTTTGCCTTTTTGATTTGTTTTATTTGGGGTTTGTGAGGGAGTGGTGTTTATCGAGACTGACGTCGCTGCCCCGGTAATTGCCTGTTAACGCTCACTACATGTTTATGTTTTTATTCGGGCGAGGATTTCAAAAGCATTATGGGAATCGTGTTCGGTTTTTTCGCTGCATGGGACTGATATGCAATGCATGCCTACTGACGTACTGATTTCTTATCCTACAATGGTTTTTAATAAAGTGTTTTCTACAAAAGGTGTTGGGTATAAAATGATCAAAGAATTTAATAATGCCCTAATCCTTTATCACTCGAAAGAGGTGAAATATGCAGACGTTGTGTCCCTCATGTAGTCTAATATCATGAATACAAGCAGGCGCTTACGGGAACAAATACATCAGCGCCACAACAAGCCATGCGTCACTCAGAACGTCAATTACGAAACTAGCTTTGCGACCTAATCTTAATTGGAGTGATAGCAGATCTAAACGAGCTTCTTGGCTGACTGCCGAGAGAGCTTGCAGAATGAAGAATTGTGGCTTTGAAGGCAACCCAGAAACCAAGGGTGTCCCTCCCCGTGAAAGGGATGTCTGCTGAAAGATCTTTCTCAATGAGGTGAGCTGAAATAGTCTGGTTGTCTTCCACACCCACTGATCGCACCCGACCTAACGACTTCTCCACGTCGAGACTGATACCTTCCGGCACCTGTCGCTGTCATTACCTCCCCTGAAAAAGCCGCCAAGGTAAATCTCTAGGCCAGGAGGTTAGCAATGTCTCACCGGTAGAACGAGGATCTATTGCCTGTCATACGAGGGCAAAAGGTCCTTCCCATCTTTCCAGGCTGTAACTCTCGGCCGCCGTGCTTGCTTCGATGACTTCCGCAGACGCAAGAATGGCGGTGCTTTCATCAGAAGGGAAGTCACTTCATACTCCACGCCTCGCTTCCACTCAATGTCTTTTCCCTTCTCGCTGTTTGCGCCTCCGCTCTGCCTTACCTTGTGCTCTCTCAAAGGGGCCTTCCGGCAGGCAGGCAGTGGCTTTCAACAAATTGCCTCCAAGACCACCGAAACCCTATTCATTTCTATGCTTTTTGTTATCTTTCAAATGCGGTCTTTGTCATTTGGTCGAATTATCTTGTAGGAAGACTGTTCATTGATAATTTTAGAAAAAGAATCAAATTGCGAGAACCCTGTCGATGAGACGTCTGAGCAACGAACTGGTGGTTAATTAAAACACAAAGAGATATGTTGCAAAGCTTTTGTCATCAACAGGAGGAGGAGGAGGAGGAGCAGGAGCAGGAGGAGCAGGAGCAGGAGGAGGAGGAGCAGGAGGAGAAGCAGGCGGAAAAGGAGTAGCAGGAGAAGCAGCAGCAGCAGCAGCAGGAGGTTGAGATTGTGATGGTAGTGGTAGTTGGTGAGTTAATGAGCCCATTGGGTAGTCGGTCGGTCCTTCGAAGGGACAATGGCGGAAAAGATGGAGTGCTACACTGTTTGGCAGTCGATGACTTTCATAATCTTACACTCCCAGTGGTATACATTTACCCGTGCATTATTATCCAACCCCAGAGGATCTCCTCGTCGTCGTTTACAACTCAAGCGTCAACAACAAATACATTAGATTTTCGGGTAAATGTCACCTAAGGCAAACCACTTTTTCAAACTCTCAGATATAGAGTGATCGCTTCCTCCTCTGACGTTCGCATTAGATCTTTGCCTCAGCGAAAATCCCTATAAATCAAGCTACTCATTTAAATAGAATGATTGGCGACTGTGAACCGCTACTAGACTAACGGGTGTGGAATCTTTTGGGAACCGAGTGTATTACATCATTTGCAGACGACGCCACTCCATAGCGAGAACGATGGCGTGAACATTTCTCTCGTCTTGACCCCTGCCCCCAGCTGAAGGTTTTCACTCCATGCAAGGTGACCCTCCCCTCATTCATCTCTCTGTGACCGAGAAAAGACTTCATCGGGTTTCGCCAGGAGTGAAGAAGTACTGTCCCGACTCGGCAGACACGTGATATGATGTGCCCTCTTTCCCAGTAGGCCAGAAAGTATTCTTCTTGACGCGTCAGCAGCTTTCTTGAGAGCTCAGGCACTTGAGCAACAACTGTCTGCAGGACGAGTGGCGTGCCCTGAGCGATCGTCTTCACCCCTGTACGTGCTGCCTCCCCTCGCAATGCCTTGGCAAGTCTCCGACACGGTCCACTTCGACAATAATGCTTCTTTGGATCGCGCCGCCTTGGGCATTCGTGACTTGTCGGTGAGTCACCAGAAGATTTTTTTTTTTCCCCTTAAATTATGGCTCTGACTATGGCTTTTTAGGTCTATGCGGCAAAATAAAACTGATGCTATTTTTAATTGTTTAATTTAGACCTGGCAGTCTGAAGAGATAGAACGACATTTCTTTTTGTTTTTTGTCATCTTGAATTGGTTTTACTCTGAAGTAGACGGAATCCCAGAATTGCAATACTATGCATGGCACGCATTTCTGCCAGGGTGATCTTGTACAATTTGTAAAACAGGACTTCCTCCAAAGTTGCTTAAAACAACCTTTTCAATAAACAGATTCCTCGAGGTTGCTATATTCAGGTTCCTTAGAAGCGGTTGTTTCGAAGCCTTCACAAGTCCAGGGCCGGATCTAGGGGGGGTGCTGGGGGTGCTCGAGCACCCCCCCCCCCAAAAAAAAAAAAAAAAAAAAAAACCCCCGGGGCAGCCGGGCGTTGGGGGACGGCGGGCGGGGGCGGGGGTGGTTGCTCAAATATGTTGATCTACTTCCCACCTCATCGGATATCGGCACACTTTGCTTGGTAGCAGAGACAGTATAGTTAGTAAAAAGCTTGGGAAGGAGGGGGGGGGGGGGGGCTAAAAGATGCTGGGCCCAGATGCTGTACTACTCTCCACTTGGTATAAGCACACTCTACTTGGCAGCCAAGGTAGCTGGGGAGGGAGGGGGGGGGGGGTGCTGCTATAATTAAGATGCCTTCCTTTTGCTACTCGCACAGACAAATCAAACCCGGGCAGAGACAGGAAGAATCTGTGACCAAACAAAAACTCTTGGAAATGACCGCACTGCCAGATTGCACAGATTTGCACCATTTTTCTCAAAATTTTCCGGGGGGGCATGCCCCCGGACCCCCCTAGAGGGGCGTGCCTGCTTCGCAGGCACGCACTCGTGGCTTCGCCACTTCGATGAGAAGACCCTAAAACAATTTTAAGCACCCCCCCTCAAAAAACTTTGATCCGGCCCTGAAGTCGATGTCCTAGCTGGCTGGTAACCAACGATAAGCTGCCCCAAATGATTAACAGAGACTGACGTCCCCCATTATCAATGTGCACGGACTGCAATTACGTAAATGTGTTAAGACATGAATTCTTTGGCACCGTAACATTACATCCTGTAGATTCTCCCATCCCAGGCTATGCGGGTGGTAACGGGCGTGGATGGGGGGGGGGGGGGGGGGGGGGAGGGAAGGGAGGGGGGGGTAGCGTGTGGTTCCTGTGAAGGTACGGTTGTCCGTCTGGAAGCAATCTGTGTCTCGATACAGAGAGCATTGCCTTATCTCAGGGCAGAAACGTTGGGGTGAGTGACCGAGACTTCCCCCTCACGGCGCTCGACCTCGTCCGCGCAGTCGGTTTTCGCGCGCCTTTCCCTTCAGCTTTATTCCAAAACATGCGATAGGGTTGGGTTTCTTTCAGTTAACTCTTCTCTTCTGTTTAGAGCACTGAGCTATTTATGCAGCTCAGTGGAGAGAGTGTCTTTTCAAGGGAGAATTATAGGTCAGATGCCTCTATTCTTTCAGCCCCATTCACCGGTGCAGAGGGAAATGTGCGGGTTGTGTGTCTACTCATGATTTTACAGGGGTTACCTTGTTATACAGCTCGCGTTTGCGGCTTCATTGGCCTGAGAGAGCGTCAGGGCTCCTCACATTGTCATTACTCTAAGCAAACGTGTGACAAATCTAAGAAAGAATGGTTTACAATGCGTACTATTTAGAGTTCCTACCGAGGAAAAGGATAGCGGATTGGAAAAGCGACATGCTTGTTGCCAACGGAAAACTTTTTCTTCATGTCTGTCCTCTTGCTTGAAAAAATTTCATTCAGAGTGGAAAAGAGAATGGCACGAATTAGACTGTTTCATAATACTCAATCCGTTCATCATGCGCCCACATTTTTCTTTTGGGAACACGTCGAGCCTAGCACATTCGAATCACAAAGCGTGCGGATTCACCGTGGTCATGCAACAGGAAAAAGGTATTGACCAAAGGCAAGCAGGACTGCCCAATGTACCGTCCTGCTCATCTCTGCACAAGGCAGTATTCCAATGGTCTGATACATTAACATATATTGACCTCATATTGCAACACCGCCCCCATCTGCATCTCGCACCTATGTTCACTTTGTACTCATATCATTGGGCCTAGTGATGGATTACCAGCTCAATGTAACTGATGGATTAGACGAACACAGTCAAGCACTATGCCATCTACTTTACACAGAATTCTCGTAGTTCCTGGCAGGAGCTACCTGTGGGGTGAGGCATTTCCTTGCAGCTACCAGGACTCCAAGACTGCCAAGAGCCTTGACATTCTAGACGTGCTGCTTGCCCTGGTGCCAGGCTGATTGCACAGAGACATATGGCTTGCCTCCTTCTTTCTGGCGCCCAATGGACGAACCAGCGTTGGGCCCAGAATGCGCTCAGGTCATTAATGAAGTAAACGGCAGTTTTATGTAAAGAGTCGTCTGGGAGACCGCTATATTCGCTCGGAGCGAGACAAAAGCGCTGGAGATTTTTTATATAAAAAAGGGAAATTCTGCCTATGCATTTTCGCTCGACTTCGATTGATTTTGTTTGTGGTCTCTGTCGTGCAGTTCATTTAGTTTAATCTAAAGGGTCACTTTGATAGAAAATGATTTGATTACAGAGCGTCTGATTACCATTTTGACGTTGCTGCGGCTACATTATAATCAGAGAGAGAGAGAGAGAGAGAGAGAGAGAGAGAGAGAGAGAGAGAGAAAGAGAGGTAGAGAGAGAGAGAGCAAGCAGACACTGATACACGCACGCATGCACGCACATACACGCACGCACACACACACACACACACACACACACACACACACACTCACACACAGACGGACACAGGGACTAATTGATAAAAGGGTTTGGTGTAGGTCAGCTGTAGATGCACTAAAAACAGCTTTGACTTAGGTGACAATAGGAGACTTTTCAGTCAAAGCTTTTCCCTATGAGTCACTTATGCCTACTAATGCACACGTGTATAATAGCTTTCGATTCATTCTTTAACAACGGAAGAATCAGTTTTAGCAGGAATATTCGAGAGTTATTGAGTTGTCTTTGCAGTATCGCTAGCACTTTTAAAATGTTTTTACAATGTACAAAATACCGTAATACCGTAATACCGTTGTATGTATAGAGAAGAAAAGGTAGATGCCTCAGGTAGCTTTTCGAAGGAGTAGTAGGGCACAACGTTTCGGCTCATAAAACATTCACTAGGGCTCGTAGGTGAAGGCTCTATGAGACGAAACCTTGTGTCCTACAAGTAAATGAGTTTATCTACCTTTTCTTCTCATCGTTGATCGTTGGTCGTGCAGTCACACTCCTTTCCGTATGTACATTTTGCTGAAGTTATAAGCAGCTTCTTCCATTATCGTACATACTTCAATATTTATTTTCCAATATAGCAAACATCACAAGAGCATAACGAAAATACTTCGACACCATGAGGATACACTGAGGTAACTCTTTAAACTGAACAACAATACCACAGGCTGAGAGCGAAGAAAAAAACAACAACAGGAAAATGGCGTCACGCCATTTCGGACTTCCGTTGGAAGGGAAATCACAGACTTAAGCATCTCTCTCGCTGCCTGTCCTCTGGAGAGTGCAGAGAGTGCAAACAAATGGCCTGCCTTCGTCCAGCCATCGCGTGAGGGCGGAGTGTTCCTGGTGAAATGGGCAGTGTGTTGCCCTGTCTGCTGAAGAGACCTCTAGATCTAACCCCGGCCACCCACTTTCTCCACACGCAATGGCTTTAAGCCTACAGGGCAGTGCGCCATTCTACAGCACCAGTCTAAGCACCGAACCCAAGCTGTTACAGCTGTACTCACGGCTATGCTGCTGAGCAACCAAAGTCGAACTTCCAGAGACTGAAAAAGATTTCTGGAGACTTTATCAACCAAGAGGTCGATGGTTCGGTTCTTTAAGCCGCCATGTCGATTTTCTTTTTAGTAGGAAACGGTGTTAATACATATTCCAAGAATGCCGCCATCTGTACGAAACCTTTTTGAAAGTGCATTGGCTTTCTTCTGTTTGGTTCGGGCGTCGTCCACTGATGTCTTCGATGTCCGTAACGGGCGACGAAGTCATCAGCGACGCCGAAGGTGAGACCTCAGCCCGGGCTCCGATGCACAGAAGCGGTTGCAGAGCGGCCATGCGACGGCAGACGCGCAGTCAATCTTCTCTTTGCGGGAGAGGTGCTCCTGGTCGAGGTTGCACAACCGCTGCTGCTCTGACTTTGGATTTTAAGGTTCACGTGACAAGATAATACTGATCAAATCTGAAAAAATACAATTATGTTTTGATCAGGATTTTTTTCATGTTTCATATTGGATTGGTTTTACTTTTAAGTAGATGGAATCGCGAAATTGCAATAACATACGTGGCTGTAATACCTTGGGAGACTGTCACGGTAGAGGTGGGTTGAATGTAGCTTGACCCCCAGCCGGACAGTAAGACAATTAAAATAAACTGAAACTCCTTCCTCAGTCACTTATCTCTTGGGGTCTCGGAGAAAGGACATCCACAAAACGGAACACGTAGGCACGGATAAAACGATAGCACAGGGTTTAATAATCAAACAAGATGAATGAAACAATTACACATAGCCTTCAGTTCACAACACCTCCATGTCAAATCCCCAAACAGTCCAACTCACCACTCACTTCCCTTCCACAGTCCAAATCACTTCCTCTACACAGTCCACTTCCTCTACACCGTCACAATTCCCCTACACAGTCTCAATCACATCACACTTCACTGCACAAATCCCAAAACAGTCCAACTCACTAACCACCTCCATGCCAAATCCCCAACCAGTCCAACTCACCAATCACTTCCCTTCCACGGTCCAAATCACTTCCTCTACACAGTCCAACTCACCTCACAATTCCCCTACACAGTCCAACGCAGTTCAAATCACATCACAATTTGCTGCACAAATCCCACCCCAGTCCAACTCACCAACCGCTTCCCTTCCACAGTACAACGCAGTTCAAATCACAGCACAATTCTCTGCACAAATCCCACACCAGTCCAACTCACCAACCACTTCCCTTCCATATTCCAACGCACTTTCCCTACACAGATCAAATCACATCACAATTACACAAGTCAGCCAGCAACTTCCAGGCCAGAGAAACACAGGCCAGGGCCACACAGGTCAGAACACAGCCTCTCAGGCCAATCCACTCCAGGCCAGGCCACAATCTTCCGGCACAGATAAATTCAGGCCAGAACACAACTTTCGGCCAAACAACTTCGGGCCAGGACACAATCTTCAGCACAGATAAATTCAGGCCAGAACACAACTTTCGGCCAAACAACTTCGGGCCAGGTCACAATCTTCAGCACAGATAAATTCAGGCCAGAACACAACTTTCTGCCAAATAACTTCGGGCCAGGACACAATCTTCAGCACAGATAAATTCAGGCCAGAGCACAACTTTCTGCCAAATAACTTCGGGCCAGGACACAATCTTCAGCACAGATAAACTCAGGCCAGAACACAACTTTCTGCCAAATAACTTCGGCCAGGACACAATCTTCCCGCCAGGGCCCTGCGACCCGGAGTAACAACTGGCCGGCCACCACACTCACCGGCCACTCCGCAAACTCTACTAAATAGGTTGACGACCAGACAAGCACGAGAAACATGAACATCCTCACTAGGAACAAGACACACCTGAACCAATAATCGGCGAAATCGAAATCCGCATCAAAAGAGCATGATAACAACCAGCAAAGCCGTGCAGCCCGTGCCCACGCAACAAATCTCATTAACTCACCCCAGCAAAACACGTGCCAAACACTGAACAGCCTAACCCCAAACTAAAAAGCAGACAAACCGTTTAAAGGCCCCAAATCACCACACCAAACTAATTTACAAACCCACCTATTAACCCCGAGTCGTGACAGAACCTCCCCCCCAGGACGAGTATCCAGATACTAGTCCGACACCACCACACGACTCAATAAATCCACACCCCCATCTTTTCCGGGGATAACTCTCACCCTGTCGTCTCCGGTCTCTTCCCCCTTCCTGTCGTCTACCGTCTCTCCCACCTTCCTGTCGTCTCCGGTCTCTTCCACCTTCCTGTCGTCTACTGTCTCTGCCACCTTCCTGTCGTCTACGGTCTCTCCCATCTTCCTGTCGTCTACTGTCTCTCCCACCTTCCTGTCGTCTACGGCCTCTCCCACCTTCCAGTCGTCTACTGTCTCTTCTGCCTTCCTGCCGCATACGGTCCCTTCCATCTCTGGCCCCGGCAGTGGTCTCATATAAGGGAACCGGAAAGGACTTCCCTTGATCATCAAAACATGTGTTGCCCAATATCACAGGGATATCTCCGTCCGTGACAATGACCTCGGTATCGCCTGAGTAGAACCCAGTCTGCAAATGGACCTTGGCCGTGTCATGCTCCTTCAATCCATGCAAGGATTGAACCATGATTTTTCTCCCAGTGATATTTTCAGGACAAACTAAGGACGAGGGAACTAGCACGTGATCACTTCCAGTGTCACGTATAGCATCTACTACTTTCCCATTGATGCCAATTTTCCTCTTCGGAGAGAAGACCCTTGCCACTTTGGAACCGTGCTGAGTGGAGCCCAAATAGACAAAATGAGCCTTAGTGACAGGCACATTGTCAGTACCCTGTCTACGCTTTGGGCAGAGCGCACGAATGTGTCCTTTCCCCCCGCAATGCCAGCAACCATCCCCCTCCCGATAATCCATTCTCGCATCATTTGGTGCCTCGACAGATCTCTTGGGGTACGCTGGTTTTTGATGGAACCGTGTCCCCGGGGTATCTATCTCCGTAGCCCGTCTTGCTTCCAAATGCCTATCCGCGATCTCCACCAACTCCCTCACATTCTTGGGAGCTTCAGTGCGCACGGTGGTGGCCAGTCCAACAGGCATCGTCTCAAACACCTGCTCTTGTAGCGCAATGTCTTGAACATCCTCAAAGGTGTCCTGTTTGTCGGCTCTTTGCAACCACCGTGTAAAGCTAGCCTGCAATCTTCCAAGCAGCTGAGAGAAGGTTTCATCCCCTTCCCGACGAGCTTGGCGAAACTTTCTTCTGTAAGCTTCCGCTGTGAGGTTGAACCTCGCTTGCAGAGCTTTTTTGACCGCAGTGTAATCTTGCAGCTGCTCCAAGCTGAGCGTAGCTAACGTTTCCCCGGCAGCCCCTTCCATAAGAGCGGTTAACGCTCTTCCCCATTCTTCCTTTGCCCATCCTGCTCCTGTGACCACTCTCTCAAATCTGGTCAGGTATAAATCCAGATCCTCGCCCTCCTTGAATCTAGGCAATTCGAATTTGAGGCGGGCCAGAGTGGGACCACCCTCATCCCCACTACTCTTGCGGGACGTGTGGGTTAGATTAGCCCGTAACATCATCAATTCTTCGCGCCTCAGAGCAACTTCTCTCCTTATTGCCTCCTTTCTCTCTTCCTTCTCTTCCTTCTCCCTCCTCCTATTCTCTTCCTTCTCTTCCTTCTCCCTCCTCCTATTCTCTTCCTTCTCTTCCTTCTCCCTCCTCCTATTTTTTTTAACATTTCTGTGGTTACATATTTTCTGTTGTAAGTTTTTCTTTTTTTTTGACATACCATTTCTTTATTCAAAATAGCACCGAAACGCGTACAATAAAAGGTTTGAGCAGCAGTCGAAATGCGAAAGGGACGCTAGAAAGAGTTCTAACACCGAAACGCGTACAATCAAAGTTTGAGCGGCAGTCGAAACGCGTACAATCGAAAATTTGAGCAGCAGTCGAATGGCGAAAGGAACGCTAGAAAGGGTTCTGTCAAAGAGTTCTGGGATCACAGGGCAGCCGTCGTGTTGCAGATGACCGAATAAATAAACACGAACAGTGTGGAGCAGTTACACTGTGAAAAGTGCGGTGGTCACTGGCCCTAGGCCTGTGGAACCCGCAGTCTCTCTCCGCAGTCATCTCGTGATCTGGATGAGGCAAGGACACAGAAGGCATTGCCTCGGAGGATAGCCATCCTTCTCCCGCATGAATGTCAATTCTTGTTGTCTCATAGTTAACTCCTCTCTCCTCCCCCTGGCCTCTTCACTGAGAGCAGCTTCAGATTTCATGATTTGCTGTCGCAGCAACTCACCCTCAAGTCGCCTTGATCGGCGTTCCTCTTCTACTCGAGCTTTTAACAACTCCACCTCCTTATCTACTTTCAGAGGCACCGGAGAGCCTTTTAGTGATCCTACTTCATACCCAGGACCACTACGGGGAGAAAGAATTGACCTCGTTTGAGTTCCAGTGGACGGGGTTACGACAGTACACGTGTTAGATGCTGCGAACGATTAAGTACTGGCGCTGGTGGTCACCAATGTAAGACTCCCTGATACAGATACGATCTTCCCCTCCCCCTTCTCAGCTCGACTTCTTGTCACTACCCCCTCTCTCTCCGCCATTTTGAAATCGTTCCCGGAATAGCCTGCCAATTCGCGGAAACCGGTCAATCGCGGAAAGATGCAAACCACGACCAAGCACAACCAAGTGTACAGAACAATCATTAGGTCACTGTTACCAGAGAACAATATACCAGGCAAGTTAAGTAAAGACAAACCTTTGTCCAATCAATAGTCACCACAAGTAATTCAACCCGAAACACAACTAGGGGTTGAACCAATGAAAACAAAAAATGAAGAATTCAAAGGTGGAAAACACACATCAACTGAATTAACATTAACTTTAACACTTCACGCAAGCCCACACAAGGAGTAGTGACTGATTCAGGGAAGTTTCAGATCCCGGACGAGCCCCCAATCTGTCACGGTAGAGGTGGGTTGAATGTAGCTTGACCCCCAGCCGGACAGTAAGACAATTAAAATAAACTGAAACTCCTTCCTCAGTCACTTATCTCTTGGGGTCTCGGAGAAAGGACATCCACAAAACGGAACACGTAGGCACGGATAAAACGATAGCACAGGGTTTAATAATCAAACAAGATGAATGAAACAATTACACATAGCCTTCAGTTCACAACACCTCCATGTCAAATCCCCAAACAGTCCAACTCACCACTCACTTCCCTTCCACAGTCCAAATCACTTCCTCTACACTGTCCACTTCCTCTACACCGTCACAATTCCCCTACACAGTCTCAATCACATCACACTTCACTGCACAAATCCCAAAACAGTCCAACTCACTAACCACCTCCATGCCAAATCCCCAACCAGTCCAACTCACCAATCACTTCCCTTCCACGGTCCAAATCACTTCCTCTACACAGTCCAACTCACTTCACAATTCCCCTACACAGTCCAACGCAGTTCAAATCACATCACAATTTACTGCACAAATCCCACACCAGTCCAACTCACCAACCGCTTCCCTTCCACAGTACAACGCAGTTCAAATCACAGTACAATTCTCTGCACAAATCCCACACCAGTCCAACTCACCAACCACTTCCCTTCCATATTCCAACGCACTTTCCCTACACAGATCAAATCACATCACAATTCCACAAGTCAGCCAGCAAC
>JAWQFJ010002863.1:40000-44596 GCA_034096865.1 Theodoxus fluviatilis
TGATTTGTCCCCCCCAACCAAAAAGGAACCCCCCCCCCCAACTCATTTGGTCCGGCCCTGGTGTGTGTGTGTGTGTACTACCCTATCTTTGTTTAATTCCCTTCATTCTCTACCTTTTTTCTCTCTCTATCAAACAATCTCTCACAAACTCTGTCCAAAAATGTCTCCAAGGTGACCTGCCTTGAAAGCTATGAACTCTGTAAAACCTCTTCAGTCAGGATAGTTTTATCGCTGGCCACAAGCCCAATTAGTCAAGTTCCCTTCGTGGTCCTGCTGCCTTCCCTCTGGCACGGGACATGTGGGCCAAAGGGGCCAGGCACTGCCACTCTTTCTTCCACGGGGTAACAGTTCAGCTGACTCGCCACTTGCAAACGTCGAACCCCACATGAACTCTGCAGAGCGACCCGAGTCGTTTACAGACACAGGGAGAGAAGCTGCGGCCGTGTGGTGCTCTGTGCCTGCTTACAAGGATCAAAAACGCTCCAAGGATATACAGCCGTGTGCAGCAGGTCGCACGAGGCCGTCCAGTGTTGGCTATTTCTTTTCATGTTGGCGTCTTGAGGGCGACCTTGAGGGATTCTGTTCGCTGGTCACAAGATTAAGGACGCCTTTGCACTGGTGACCCAAGCTCGTGTAAAAACTGGACCTCAAAGCTGGACAAAGAATGACCAGGGCCAGGTCATCCATGGATTTTCATGCTAGACTACGTAGATGTACGTCCAGTGCTATTCTGAGTGCTTGGAAAATTTCCCAAACACAGGAACTGGAGAAACGTGACATCTGTCTGACCCAGGATAGTTTGTGCCGAGAGAGCCTTTAAGGTTGGTGGTCATTACAGTTGGCGGCTCTTGTTTCTCAGCCCTCACGGCCTTGTCACATGCTGTTTACACCTCCAGCCCAGAACTCGATCTAAGGTCTGCCCGATCCGGAGTGGCTCTACACTTGTGAGTATTAAAAATATTGTGGTTTCCGCTCTTGAGATTGAATGAGCGTAGTGCGGTTAACCCTTGTATGCGGCCAAGTGCCAGCCTCGGGTTGGAATACTCCCCAGAGAGCGGAGTTGGAGCTGGTACCTGACTGTGTGCGTCTTAAATGTCTGTCACTATGTTTGTTGTTAGGGACCAGTGAGGATTGATCAAGATGCCCAGTGATCAGGGGGTAAAGTGTAAAGCGGTTGGAGACCCAGACAAAGGGTGTAAGTCGCTATATAAAACCACACCTTTACCTTTTAGATAAAGGAGGTTTAATTTGAAAAGTTTGAATTGTCCTATAGTTAGCACCAGGAGATCTGTGCGATGAGTGTGGAAAACTTGAGTCTCGATCGCGTCTCCTGTGGTTGGGTTTTTTTCCATTCAGTCGAGCGCTCACAAAAGGTCTTAAAAGCTTTCATTGTCCCATTTCCTCTTTTCGTGATCCAGTCTGGTACAATGTAAAATTTGTAGCTGAAAGGAACTGCCCGACTTTGATGTCATTCCCTCTGCCCTTCTGCAGTTACATTCGTACGAAATTTTATCAAGGAAAGACGTAGCTCAGCTCTCCGTACTTGTTTGTCC
Organism: Theodoxus fluviatilis; assembly: GCA_034096865.1. Classification (NCBI taxonomy): domain Eukaryota; kingdom Metazoa; phylum Mollusca; class Gastropoda; order Cycloneritida; family Neritidae; genus Theodoxus; species Theodoxus fluviatilis. The sequence goes on from JAWQFJ010002863.1 coordinate 41,554, forward strand.
GTTGAAATTCTCCATTGTTTCGGCTGTCTCCAAATCTCTCTCTCTCTCTCTCTCTCTCTCTCTCTCTCTCTCTCTCTCTCTCTCTCTCTCTCTCTCTCTCTCGGAGACTCATGAAAGAACAGACGGAAGAGCTGAGACAATCTCTCAGAGGAACTATTGATAAAAATGACAGCACAGCTAGACAGAATGAATGAGAACATCAGTATTGTAGTGGAGAAGTTGACGAAGCTTGCAATCAACGCAAAATTGAGAATTCAGCATGAAGAAATCGAAAGAATTGATATGAATGTTGACGACCATGAATTGCACATGCAGGAATTGGAGGGCAAGCTTGAACAGCAAGAAGCTTACAGTCGCCGCGATAACGTGCTGCTTCACGGTGTGATGGAGGAGAACGAGGAACACGGGACGCACGAAGATTGCGTGGCAAAATTCGTCGACACAGTCAACGGAGTGCTCCCATTCACTTTCCAAGTGAGCGACGTTGCACGAGCACACCGCATAGGAAAGCGTTCCTCAGGGAAGAAAAGGCCGCTTATTGCCCGCCTGCTGAGATCTACAGACAAGCTGGCTATTCTCCAGAAAAGACAGGAGCTTAAACAATAGAAGATCGGCGTTTCCAGCGACTTGACAGCAAGACAACTGGAACAGGTCAACCAAGCAAAGGAGGAAGACTACTTCGCCTACTTCTGGGGCGGGTTTCAAAATGCGAAGATCTCGGTAGATCTACGTAGATCTCGCCGAATGGGCAGTTTCATTCTTTGCTTGCTAGCGAGCCAATCGAAGACGAGCGTAGATTGAGCGAGGCAGCTTGAGAGGTGCCTAGCTTTTAAGATTCGAGACAAAAGTTCGGCGTGGATGCGTTGACCTGCATTCGATGTGTAAACTGTAGGAGGTTTCACGATCTGTTAATGCATTCAACATACACCTTTAATAAATTAATGCTGTGCATGGCTTATATTTTCTTTGGATGGGTTGCTAGTATCTCGAAATAGAGCGTTTTCTGAATGAACCGGCAACACGTCGGCCATTGAAATGTGGCTAGTTCACCTCTTGTCGTGACGTCTACGCATGCGCATTACTTCGTCACGTTGGGTAGTTTCTTTTTTAGCTAGCTCTTACTGCGAAGCAAGATCTTGCGACCAAGATCGACTACCTATTTTGAAACCCGCCCCTGGAGCGGGGTTCTTCACAGAGAAATCGGGCACCGCCAGCTCACGAATCACCGGCCGAACACGCGGTCCTACGCGAGGACGGCAAGCGGTGGAGGGAGCAGCTAGCGGTGCGGCCCGGCCCCGTCAGCGGACAGCCAAGATGCACGAGGTAACCACCCATGTCCTATGACCCCAGCTACCCTCAGATTTCTGTCATGGAATGTAGATGGACTCTTAACTAAATTGGAGGATCCAGACTTTCCAACGTACTTGCAGAGTTTTTCTTTAGTTTGTCTGTGCGAAACCTTTGTTGATACAATTGATATGTCTAGAGATTTTCATGATTTTGTGGTTCACATTCTGCCTGCTAAAAAATTGTCAACACGTGGTCGAAGATCAGGTGGTATTATCTGCCTTAACAGTGTCAGTAACTATTTTCTGCGTTTGGAGTGCAAATATGATTGCATGGTTTTCAAGATAAGCAAAGTTTTAGTTCAATTTAGATAGAGATATTCTGATGTTCAACGTCTATGTGCCACCTGCAGGCTCACCTTACTATGGTCTTAGTGAAGATGCAAATGGTATTGATGCCTTGAACAGATGCATTTCTGAGATGTTGGCAGTACATGGTAATGTTGGAATAATTCTATGTGGAGATTTAATGCCAGAACAGGAACTAGAGCAAACAACAACAACGGTGATTTGGGTGATATGAGGACGAACATAACAAAGAATGTCCGTTACTCTGACGATGAAAATATTAATGATTTTGGAAAGACCCTCTTTTCCCTATGTCTAGCCTTTGAACTGACAATTCTTAATGGTTTTATTGATAAGCAGCGCTCATCAAAATATACGTTTGTTGCCTATAATGGAAGCAGTGTCATAGATTATTTCATTGTCTCAGAGGACGTGCTTGCCTTGTGTCATACATTCAGAGTTGTGAACACTATTTTATCACCACATATGTGTCTTGAGCTTGAGTTGATAGCTCAAAACGGTTTACACAGGTCACGACTTGTTCCTTTAGACAGTATACCTCAGATGAAGATAGTTTGGGACAATGACTTTTCTGGCGTGTATGTATCTAATTTGCTTGAGAAGCTACCAGCTATAGAAAATGTGACTGGTGGAGGGTTCGATGTCAATGAAGCAGCCAGTCTGTTAACTGATGCTCTTGTAAGTGCCGCTAATTTTCTTAAGAAAACCTTTAGATATAACTTTTCTTCGTGTAGAAACCGTTGGTTTGACAAAGAATGCTACATTATCAGAAGAAAAGTAAGAAATTTCCTGCGGAAATATCAGCTGAGTCATTCTAGGGAAGACAGAGAAAATTATATACAAGAAAGAAAGAAATACAAGCAGTTGTTAAGATGTAAGAAAACTAATTACCAACATAAAGTGACTACTCTAATCTCGACACATCTACGTGATCCCAAAATATTTTGGAGACAGATAAAGGCTCTAGACAGAAGATACAAAGCTCCCTCTGGTATCGATTCTTGTGTCTGGATGGATCACTTTAAGACCATTTATGAGACTCCAAATGATGAAAATGTAATGGCAGGGGAGACTACTGCACTGCTCTATAACGGAAACAATGAATTGCTTGATGCAGAGATAACTTCTTCAGAGATAGTTGATGCTATAGATAGCCTCAGACCAGGGAAGGCTTCTGGGGGGGACAACATTCTGGCCGAAATGCTAAAGTGTGCTTCAAGGATACTTCTGCCATTCTTACAGAAATTGTTTAATCGTATTTTCGAAAATTCTGATTTCCCTGAGCAGTGGGCACACTCAGTTATCGTCCCTCTACACAAGTCGGGCCCAGTGAATGATCCGGATAATTATAGAGGGATTTCTTTAACAAGTACTCTTAGTAAAGTGTA
>JAWQFJ010002863.1:44606-64606 GCA_034096865.1 Theodoxus fluviatilis
AACATTGTTCCCCATGCGAATGAACTAAAGCTGCTCAATAAGCTGACGAGCATGTCATAAGTAGACAAGCCACATGAACCGTCGTACAATAAATGTGTTTGAAAAACGCGATCTCGCCAAAGTACACAACACCATTGCCGATGCAACAAATGAAGGCATTCCTTTTTCCTAACGACCTCCCTCTGTGTATGGGACGAAAAAATTGCTCTACGCTTTGCTCCCTAGTCATGTGACTATCTAATCGATCCTCCTTTCGCACAGAAAGGCAAAGAGGACCTACAGACAAATCAGGTACTAATATCTAGCTCTACGCACCTACCCTAGGTTGGATCAAGGTCTCATTCGAAGTTATTTGCCCTGTGGTGTGCCTTATTTGCCATCACAGGGACCCGGATTTCTTCTCGTATGAAGACAACAATGGTGTTACGGACCGGCTAACTAGGCCTCAGCTTAGCCTAGCCCGCACAAATGAAAATAAACAAGAAAAAACACGAACACCAGCACGGATGTATAACGAGGTGTATTAGGCACACATAAACACAATCTCTCACCAGCTCCGGCCCACACCCGGGCTCTCAGGAGCTAACGTGCGGCCCCCGCCGACACTCGGTCTACAGACGATCAAGCTCAAGCTCAAGCGATGACAGTCTCCTCCTCGGCCCCTGCCGGTAGAGCTCCTAGCCTCCGCTTTCGTCTCCGCACTAGCTGTACCAAAGAACCCTGAAAATAACACACAAACTCACTCATCCGTTCCTGCACTATCAATCATCATACATCCGCGGTATTTACAAGGTAGAAGGATAACAGATAAAATCAGCACTCACCCGTCTCCTTGGGGTTCATTCGCTCGAGTGTCGTACACAGCTTTCACTCGGCAAATATACAATCAATCAGATCATTCGCTCACACGTGAACACTCCTCAGTCACTACGTCACCAACTCATGCTAAAAATAATCACAGTCAAAACCTAATCACGTGCACACACCATTCGGCACATTCGATTCGTAACAACCACCCCCCCCCCCCCCCCCCACCCACCCTCCATCAAGCCGAACAAGTTCCTGCAACTTGTGTAGCTTCATTCCGGCATAATCCGGGACACCATATCCGCCTGCGAATTCCAGCGGCCTTCACTCTGTAGGAGATGGAACCTCCGTCAAATACCGTAAACTGCGACCCTAAGTCTGGCAGTATTTCCTCTTGCACCCCTGTGCGGGAAAAAACGTTCACCAGTGCTTCTGCCACGGCCTCCGTCTCAATCGAGCGCAGCGCCACGGCCCCCGGACAGCGCCGCCACCTCGACCAACGCGAGGACACACTTGTCTCCCCTGGACGAAGGAGGAGTCAAGGGGCCCACACTATCTACGGGAACCACCAATTGACAACTCGTCGAGTCATGATAATTGTGAGTAAGAGGAACATCAGACCTCTGCAATGACTGCACCCTCTGAGGGGCGATGTCTAACTGAGGACATTTTGCCCTAAGTAGAGGACGAAAGGGCTTCACCTCAGCCTGAGCCTGTGCCCTCGTCTGCACAGCCCCCACTATCTTCATGCATTGGAACTGAGCTCTCGGAATCCTACCCAGAATGACGTCACACACGGGTTTATCGATGACGTAAGCATCAACCTCTCCCTTGAACACCGGAGTATCCAATCTGACCCGTGCGACTGGTAGCTCGACAATGTCACCTGCGAACTGTCGACAGCGCATCACGCGAGCCGTGATTTGACCCGGAGTAAGGAAAGATCCACGCACCCCTACAGTCGAGCACCCCGAGTCAAGCATCACCTGCATCGGTCGTCCGTTCAACTGACCCGAGCAGATTTGCAACGAACAGGGCACATCATGCTCCAACGCCATAGCACAGCTAACGTCAGGCATCTGTCCCCGACTGCCAGACGAAGCAAATTCCCGGGAGTTTCCACACGGCACCACGACACAAGATGCCAAAACCTGGCCCCCTGGGGCCTGAATCTTATGGCCCGCCTCCCCGCAGTACCAACACGTGACTTCCCTATCTGGAGGCTGAGATCGCTCAGCGTCCATACGCCCTCCCCTGTAAATCCCTCTGCTGGGTCCTGGACAGAAAAATGCCCGACCCGTCTGCACCCCTTGGGAGTTTGGTCGCGAAAACACAGGTGCCTCAACGGGTGTAGCAACCCCTGCTGACCACACATCAGCGGAAGCCTTGGCAGACATGGACTCAGAGGGATGAGCCTCTCGATACCTTTCAGCATCGGCCACCAAGTCTTGCATCGACCCGTAATCTCGCTCCTTCAGAAAAGTGACCAAACTGGCCGAGCAAGAAGTGAGAATCTGTTCCCTCAAGACCAGATTAATGAGGCCTTCGAAGGTTTTCTCGACCCGGGACAGGTCTAACCACCGATCCAGGAGATGCCTCAAATGACTTAGATAAGTCAGCATACTTTCTCCCTGCTGAGGCCTCAAGGCACGGAAGCGAGACCGGTAACCCTCTGTGGAGCACTGCTGGAAGGTACGCAACAACGCTTTTTTGAGCTCGTCGTAGGAGAGCGACTCTCGCAACGATAGCTCATGGTAGGTGTTGAGAGCTTTGCCCTTCAAAAGAGAGGGAAGCAGCGTAGCCCAATCCCGTCTATCCCATCCCTATGCACCAGCGTACTTCTCAAAACGGAAGAGATAGCTATCCATCTCGTCCGTTTTGTCATCAAAGTACGGCAATTTTGGACTTGCGGCAACATTTTTTTAAGGAGTGGAGGCAACATCCTTGCCCACTCTTAGTTTCTCCAATTCGTTCTTTCTCCTCCCGCTCACATTCTTTCTCGCGCTCTTGCCTCTCTCGTTCTTTCTCTTCCCGCTCTCTTTCTTCGACACGCTCTTTCTCGCGCTCTTGCCTCTCCCGTTCTTTCTCCTCCCGCTCACGTTCTTTCGCTCGTTCTTTCTCCTCTCGCTCACGTTCTTTCTCGCGCTCTTGCCTCTCTCGTTCTTTCTCTTCCCGCTCTCTTTCCTCCACACGCTCTTTCTCGCGTTCTTGCCTCTCCCGTTCTTTCTCCTCAAGCTCACGTTCTTTCTCGCGCTCTTCCCGCTCTCGTTCTCTCTCGCGCTCTTCCCGCTCACGCTCTACCTCGCGCTCTTCCCGCTCACGCTCTACCCGTTCTTTCTCTTCCTCTCTCTCTCTCTATGGCTCTCTTCTCTCGCTCGTTCTTGCACATATCTAGTCATTTCCAGACCTTCCAATCCCAAACTTTCAGCTTCCAACTTGTACGCATAAAATGGGTCAACCCGACCCACTGGGTCAACCTTGGTTGGCTTCTCTTCCATGTCAAATTATCACAATATAATCTAAAGTATTTAATGCTACACTACACCTCTTCAGTGCAAAAACCCATGCAAATTCCCTTCAACAATTCAGATTTGAAACGCAAACAAAACAGCGCTCAAATGGCCAATTCAAAAAAACTAAACAAAACAAAAACAACCAAAGAAAAAACACACAATGAAAATCAGTCAATCGTTTTAACAAACACTTCCCTCAAACACGGAAGGTACACCAGAAGAAGAATTCAAACGTGCAAGTTGTCGGAGCCACCAACTCAAAACATAAAAAATACAACTTGCAGATCGTCCGAGACGACAGTTCACTTAACACACATTACCGAGCATGCAATTGTGAAATCAACTGAACAGATAAGAAAATCACTTCCTCAAGAGCATACCCACTCAAAATATTATCGCCCAATCCAAAAGCATGCAACTGTGAACTCACTGAGCCATGCGGAAAATCAAATAAATCAGAGTGCACATAATATCAATCACAATTCACAGCATGCAACTGTGCAATCACTGAGCACAGCACAAAATCAAATCAATCACAGGGCAGATAATATCAAGCCAACAAAATTACTACCACAATCCAACGCATGCAACTGTGAACTTACTGAGCAAAGCAAGCAATCAACTCAATCACAGAGCACATAATATCAATTAAAATTATCACACAATCAAAAGCATGCAACTGAAATCTCTGAGCAAATCAGAAACTCAATTAAATCACAGAGCACCCTATATCAATCCAAAAACCATCAACAATACAAAGCATGCACTGTGAACTCAAAATCACATTCGCACGCCGAGCATACACATCACAATATTGGCCCTCGCCAAACCGAAATCCAATCAACTTGGTCTTAAAAACAAACACTGTCAAATTCAGGTACTCACACACAAGGTGAAGTAGGCATGCTCGCCAGTTGTTACGGACCAGCTAACTCGGCCTCAGCTTAGCCTAGCCCGCACAAATGAAAATAAACAAGAAAAAACACAAACACCAGCACGGATGTATAACGAGGTGTATTAGGCACACACAAACACAATCTCTCACCAGCTCCGGCCCACACCCGCGGACTCTCAGGAGCTAACGTGCGGGCCCCGCCGACACTCGGTCTACAGACGATCAAGCTCAAGCTCAAACGCGCAAGCGGCCCCCCGCCGACAGTCTCCTCCTCCAGTCAAATTAGTCAAAGACATGATAGATCAGATTGAGTTGTTCAGCAACGCGTAAGCGTGGTACAGGCAGCCATGGCATTAACGCAGCTGCAGCTCCCACCTGTTGCGGCAGGCTGACGGTTTGCAGGACAACCAATACTGCAATCATCCCTCGCCCTCCAAATAAAGGCCATAACATGTATGATCCATTGCACCTGCAATGGAAATTAGCCATCACACAATATGTATAATCTCTTGGAGCTGCAATGGAAATTAGCCATCCCACAACCTGTATAATGCCTTGGAGCTGCAATGGAAATTAGCCATCCCACAACCTGTATGATCCCTTGGAGCTGCAATGGAAAATAGCCATCCCACAACCTGTATAATGCCTTGGAGCTGCAATGGAAATTAGCCATCCCACAACCTGTATGATCCCTTGGAGCTGCAATGGAAATTAGCCATCCCACAACCTGTATGATCCCTTGGAGCTGCAATGGAAATTAGCCATCCCACAACCTGTATAATGCCTTGGAGCTGCAATGGAAATTAGCCATCCCACAACCTGTATAATGCCTTGGAGCTGCAATGGAAATTTGCTATCGCCGGAGCAAGGGATAACTAGAATCAAGCTGCTCATAGACTGACTGCCCGTGCGTGAATGATGATCTTTAGAAGGTGGCGATGACGTTTCTTCTACTAAAGAGGAGACATTTTAACCCTCTTCCCCGATTTATGAGACTTATTCTACGTGATTTGCTGGTGAAGAATGATCGGCTGTCACAAATAAGACTGATCTTCCCAGAGTCGCTTGGATACGACTGAAAATGCATCCGGGGGGGTGGGGGGGTGGGGAAGGGTACTCCAACTATTTTGATATTAAACTCGATTCAGAAAGAGGAACCATTCCTCCGTAAACTCTGAGAGTTTCAGATTTCAAATTTACCGCTAAGAAAAATATTTTTACGTCTTCAGATAGGCACTGCATTTTCAGTGTGGAAAGAACTTCGTCTGATTGGGTAACACCCTTCCTCGTCATCGCATCGCAAACGGAGCGGTCTGGTGTTTGGTATGGTAACATGCCTTGAACGCTCATTTAATCGCGTAGTCCATATTCATCGCCGTTGAGGGATGTATAAAAGAGTTGTGTAACTTGATTACATGTAGGGAATTACTGTGCAGAAAATAGCTCAAACTTGGGAAGACGTGTCCATGAAAAGCTTTCTTTGGTAAATACGTGTTATAATTGTCATAACTAAGCAGCCACTGCACACGTCTTAATACTTTTGGGGTCATTTCAAAGAACATTTAGTAAACTTCCAAACGACATAAACATATGAAAATTACCAAAGGTTTCCAAGCGACTCATTTTGGAAGAACAGGTCAAAATAGGACTGCGTGAAAAACACAAATTTGAAGAAATGAATATTCGACCTTAAATTGTAATTGAATATGGAATTCCGTTGAAATACTGCCATGAGCTCTGCTGCTTTCGAAATATTTTGGAACTGGATCACAACATTACGTCAGTTTAGGACAGAGCGCACAGTTCTAGACATGCGAAAAGTGTCGCCCGTCAGTCAAGCTTTAGCAACAAGTACCTTTAAACCTTTGACCAACGCGAGTCGTCATCCTGTAAAAGACACCACCAACACACACTCCAAAGGTACACATTTGAAGTAATCATGTTTGTTTGCCTGAAACAATCACAGCCCACGAGGATGAATTCTGCAGTGGACACGAATAGAAACTGCTGCAGAATACAAGCAAAAGCTAGCACTCCGGCATGGCTGTGCTGATCCGCTGGAAATAGCTCTCGCCAGCCCAAGATGGGTAGGCTGACCTTTGCAGGCGGCTGCCACCTTGTCGTTGTAGAACTGCTGTGTATGTGGGAGCCTGGGCCAGCGCTGTCAATTTGTTCAGTAAACCTGGACCTGTTTGTGCTGTTGCCAGCGCCAGTGGATAAACAGTCTTACACCTATCCCTTCGTGTAGGCGCTGCACGCTGGGGGAAGCACATTTGGAGGGAAAAGCGGGAGGGGGGGGGGGGGGGGGGGAGAGGGATTGATCAATAATTTTCAGTGCAAAGTTTTGAAGTGTACTAGTTGCTCTCGCACGTCATTTCAAACGGGTTAAAATACGTTACTTTTGTTTTTGATAGCTCCAGGCCTTCATGAGGTGGATCAGTTATGAATGAAAATGTGCGTTGATTACGTTCGAGTTTACTTTAGAGAGGTACTTCTTTCAGTTTCTTGAGTGCAATATTGAAAATCATTTAGTAAAAGCACTTGGAAGACGGACATTTGCCATGGTTTTTAGGGGGTCAATTATGAACTCAAAATATACCTCTTGTCTTCAGCGCTAGTTTTCAAATTAATACCACTCTACTATTCGGAAAAGTTCTGCAAAGTGATCTTTATACCAAAGGCGTCGAAAAAATGTGTATTGACCAGGGTGATAACAACAAGACCTATGTTAGAGAGCTTGAGAATGTCCACGCTTGCATTGTCATTTCTCATTTACAGTAACGAATGCGCGAGGGAGGGGGGGGAGGGGGCCAGGGACAGTTGTTTCAAAGGACTCATCCCGAGCAATCCTTGTGACAGTTGTTCGCGGCCACTGAGCCATGTGGATTTCAGTCACGCTCTCGTTTATTTCAATACATATGAAGGAGCGATTTTAAACAAGATGTCCATTTCCCATTGGTCCTGTTGTTATTCCAATTAAAATTCTAGTACCGATAGAGAAAAACTATTTGTTAATCCTACGTCATTCCTTTCAATAATACCCACACACAAAAACACCCAACCAATAGTTTATGTTTACCCACAACGAAACCTATTCAAATATACACTTTTTTATTTGTTTCCCCTGGGAAAATGTATGTTATCTATTTATAACAGACCACGGTCAATGGAATATAGCAGTTGAATTCTGTATCTGCCATTGGGACAACATACACGACAAGCAAATGAGCCAGGGCCTCCTGTCGATATGAATTGAAATGCATTGATAAGTGACGAGAAGACACGGTGCCATCCTTATTTGGCAGTGCCTCTACACACGTCTTAATTTTCCCCTACATTCATACCACTGTAGCGATCCAAAAGGGGTTTTTAAATTGTACAGAAGTATTCATCACAGGTGCAGAAAACCTAATATCGATGAGTTCCATTTGAGTGTTTCCGAAAATCATTCATTTGTCAAAGATCCAGTAAACCTGTTGCATGATCGCGATGTGGAATTTTCCTGCATCAGTGGACTTTTTAGTTTCAGCTGTATCAAGACTGTCTACGGGTCACCAAGCACACGTTTGATCAGATAACACTCAAATCAGGGATTCAGTTGATCAATTTTCAATATATAAAAAAGCAGGAACCTTTGAAATGCTTACAACATGTCACCTTTCCTGTCTTCAGTACTCCCTTGTTAGCACCTACGCGCTCAGTTCACATGGTACGTGAGCAATGAAAACACTACCAACTTGGCAGAAAACAACTTAAACTCTGTCGCTTTCTTTAAACCTTGTGTGATGACAAGGCAGTATCCTACGTTGCGGTGTGTGCAAGTGTTTATCGCTCGTGACAGTTTGAGGGTTTGCCTACTTCTCAGCCTACTCTACCTCGATCTATCTTTTCGCCAGTTAATTACTGTTTGTAAAGAGGTCTTCTTTCCATACCCAGGAGAGCTTTTCATGATCCATTTTGCTGGTTACACGAGAGATTTGAACGACACGACAGGGCGGCTAGCATTACACACCTGCCCACCCCCATTAGTTGAAGTGCTTTTGCGGTAGTCATCTAATTTCGGGTAATCAATAAACACAGAACTTGTACATGCACGCACACAGAGCCTTTTTGTTCCAACCCACTAGCGCTGCGAGCTGTGTCGTCTTTGTCCAGGCTCGTCAAGTGGCTGTGCTTTTCAAAGGATGATTTAAAGGCTGGCATAAAGCACTAAGCTAACTTTGTGTCAGGCAAGATTGCCACTCGTAAATCGTATTTTCCTTCCTGCCTTTCTTTTTTCTGGGCCTGGTTAAGGCATGTCCACTCGTTTAACCTTTGCTTTAGAGTGGCAGAGCAGTTCAGAATCAAGAAGGCGAAACGTTCCCATCAGATACCGCTCGCTGCCCCCCAATTCAAATGAAGCAGATCGATTCAGAGAAGCAATTTTCTAGTAGCTTGATATGTATGTGTTAGAGTTCTCCCAGTATGGTGTGTGAGTGTTTGAGTGGCGCGAGTAGTCTTTGTTGTTGTTGTTGTTGTTGTTGAATTATTGTTTACTAGAGAGAATGACAAGCACTTTCACATCGTAAGGGAACTGCAGACAATGTTCGGATGGTTCGTGAGTAAATCTAATGCGGGACATTCTTGATAACTCAAAATGCATTTTCCAAGACTTTCATAAAACAATTGAAACATTTCTCGTTTGAATAATCATTCCAGTACAGTGAAGGCTCATCTCAAACTGGTGCATTACTTGAATGCACAAGTGTTCCGGACGATTCCCCCCCCCCCCCCTCTGGACTGGGCAATTTGCAAACTGAGTGTCTAAACGATATTTTTATTCCACCACCCTGGATCAGTCTTTTCTTTTTAAGTACCTTAACGGGAATTATCTTTTACTTATGTAACTCTTTGCACTTATGAAACAATGTTGAATTACAAAACACAGAGCCGCACACTCAACACGCAATTATCAGTTAAGTTTTGTGTCTGTGCACATCTTACATCCAGATTGCAGTTATGACATCTGTGCTGTAGCACCGCCTTCTGCCACCAGTTTACTGTCAGCTTACCGACAAAAAAAACCTCATGTAGCCACCAGCTTGGTCCGCATAACGATCACTAGCTAAAAGCATCTTTATGGCGATTGAAAGCCAGGCAGTACTGCGAAAAGATACATATTCACTGTTAACTTTAATTCTGCAAAACAAATGTGGAGACTACATCGATGATATATATCTAATTGATAACACATATCAATATGCTTGTCGCACAAGAAATATTTATCCTATTGTCAGAATACAACTTTTTCTTTAATGCCTTTAATTTCTTGAATGCGTGTGATGCAGAAACTAAATATTGACTGAATTCAAAATCAAATGTTGCCGAAGCAGCAACAAACAAACGTTGAATATGTTCCTGTTATAAATGAAAATAACCACCTTTCTCTGTCGTACAGAACAAACCTTCGGCATAGTCCTCATAGCAGGAGATTGCCGAGGCAGACGCCCATGTCATCAATAGCTATTTGCAAAGCAGGAGTTAGACAAAAACGCTAATGGACTCGGATGGTCTTCCATCATCCCTAGGCACGTACACATTACATTGGATTTTCTTCGAACAGAGATGCGCAACGTGGATACAATGGCTCTGAAAAGGCCTTTTCCTCCCCGCGATGCAGCAGCAATGCAATCGAAACAGTCTCTTTCAGCGGCCATAGATCCAGGCCTTGCGCATCTTGAACGACCCTGAAAGGAGGCGTCGCTGAAAGCCATCGATTTCAAAATGGCAGCTGTTTATTTGCACAGATTCGAATGTAGGCTTGCCACCGTGCGAGGAAAACCGATGGAAAAATTGGCGCCCTTAATTCAACAAAGTTGCCCGTATTTGCCCTCCGTGCTTCGCATCGAGTTCTTAATATCAGAAACATTAATTTTTCGATTACCGCTGAGCCACGCAAACACGAAGACAGACACGCGGCAAGGAAGGATCAGATAGAATGACACAGGTGATGCAGTCTCGCTCCATAACATCCGTCTTCCTCCCTCGGTGGAGACCACTCAGGTGCCGCGGTCTCCTTGACAAAGAGGGAGACGCATAAGGGAGGCTGCACTCACACACACACACACACACACACACACACACACACACACACACACACACACTCACACACACACACAGAGAGAGAGAGAGAGAGAGAGAGAGAGAGAGAGAGAGAGAGAGACAGACAGACAGACAGACAGACAGACAGACAGACAGACAGACAGACAGACAGACAGACAGACAGACAGACAGACAGACAGACAGACACACAGACACACAGACAGAGAGAGAGAGAGAGAGAGAGAATTACACACGCACGTACGCACGCGCGCGCACACACACACACACACCAAAAGAGAGAGGAGGAGGAGGGGAAAGAATTGGGAAGGGGGGTAGTGGGTCAAAGATTTGTAAAAGGAAGGGATACACCAGGGTAAAGCAGTGTGCATTCAGCAAGTGTGATGCATGCGTTACTGGCAGAGTTAAAGTTCTTCAAGCTGCTCTTATTCCCTCTCTTTATCACATCCTCCGTCGAATTCGTCTCGCACCTACGGGACGTCAAAGTCCTTACAATCACACCAGTCAAGTTCCCTTAACAGGCTCTTAACCTTTGTCTTGGTTGAGTAAGCTTGGAACACGCCCGCATGCACATGATGGGAAAAGAGAGCAGCTGATGTTCAATAAACGAACCCTTCCCCTATTTTTAAATCATACTTTATGTCGCAGACTCTGAGAGTGATCGGAGACGGCACACACAGCGCTGTGTAATGCCGGAGTAAGATCAACAGCGGACGCCACGTGGGCGAGATAGCAGGGAGACTGGCGTGTTTGCAGCAAACATGCCCGCCCAGGCGACTCCCTGTACTCAGCGTGCTGCTCGTGCTGCGCAGGCCTACAAACGCGGGCGGGACAGGCCGTGGCAATCACAGTGGGATTTACGAGGGCTCTGGATTCAGGAGCGACAGCGCGTCAAGATAGTCCCTGATAGCCGCCGCTATCCCATCCCAGAACCTGCCAGTCCGCAGGGGTGACAGCTGGCCTGGCTTTCCTGGTCCATCAGGTCCGCGCTGGCGCGGCCGCAGTGCCTTGCCTCGCCTCAGTCTGCGACAAGCTCAGATGTAGAGTTCTTCCTTGGAAGAAGAAACAGATGGCTCTACTTGCCTGATCCTGCCTATAAATAATTTTAGACACATTTATTCTACAAAAGAATGTTTTCCTGTGCGACAATGGTTTCCAGCTGGTATTTAAAAAAACATCTAGCTGCTACCACCGTATGAAAAACACAAAAGAAGTTCATCCCAAACCGACTCGATACAATCACCTTCGCCATCGTCATTACAAAAACATTGTCATTTTCATTGTATTCAGTGCCAACACACAATGTTATATCGACGTTCGTGCTATTACAGATCCAATAAAATGCAATTATTTCTATGATTGTATAATTTTGAGTACCTCTATCTTCACCTCTATGCACTAGATAAAAGACCTTCGCAAATCAACTGTCCTTTTTTCACGTCAGCTGGTGTTGTGTGTGGAGAAGCAATGCAAGATACGAAGAAGGAAGACGTCAAATATATGCCCGCGCGCGCGTGTGAGCGTGTGTGTATGTGTGTATGTGTGTGTGTGTGTGTGTGTATGTGTGTGTGTGTGTGTGTGTGTGTGTGTGTGTGTGTGTGTGTGTGTGTGTGTGTGCTATTATACCTTTTTTTGCCATTTATTTTTAAAAAAGGATACAACTATCAAGGTTGGATCATAGTTACTGTATCAGAAATGTACATGCAAACACAACTGCCCTCATTCATGGAAAAAAAGAATTCCACTTCAACTAAAATTTCTCAAAATTACCTGCCATTTTAGCTGCACACTCTTCTATATTCAGCACATTAAACATACATTTTGTAAAGTCTTCAAATAAAGGCAGTTCATTCATGGACCTTTTGTAATATATATGTTTCTTACCTAGCTGAATGATATGGTTTGTACTTGATTTATAATCTGGCGAGCTAAACAAAATATCTTGCTTATTCAAAATTTTACCATTTATGACAGTAATGCAAAATAGAGATATACAAAAGTGTTGGCAGAACTCATATTATTGTCAAACTATTCTGGTATCTTGGTAACTTTTCCGAAACTTAGATTGCCCAAAGGAAAAGTAATTGGTTACAATCAAGCCAAAAACCGTAGCAGCTAAAACATAATGAGAGTGTTGGTGTCATGTATAGCATTCCTACTTGTTTGGGTTTGCACACACCTAAAACTATGACTGTATAACCACAAGTAAAACGACACTCGCCTGGAACATCCTGCAAAATTACAGGTGGTAGAGATCAATATCCTAATACTCATGAATCTGTGTAAGGAACCCATAACAACTTGATCTAAGACTTGCCCACATGAACAGTAATGTCGCAGAGAAAATCCAGACGAAAGTTGCTTCTCGAATGTCGCTGAACGCAGCATCTCTCTTGCTTTTATGTGCTGTCTCGCACTGTCGCTTCGACGGACTGACACGCAAAACGAGTTATGCACAAAATTACTGTATAGACTGTCGCTCTGGATTTCAATGCACTCGTTTTCAAAGCCGTCCACACGAACGACACTTCTACGATAGCCTATTATCGAAGCAAGCTTCCCTGTTTCAGATTTTAGGAAACGGCGACAGTGATGTCCTGCCTCAACGAAGAAGTTTCACGCTCACCAACTCCCCTGAGAACGTCGGACTGGCGGATTTCTGTAAAGTTAATCCGCCAAGCGTGTCTGGCATTTATCTGTCATCAGCCGACCGTTTTCGGAGATCCTTGAACCTTGACTCCCCAGAAGTTCCATTTCGTGCCTGGTTACCTCACATCTCTCGACAGGCAGCGAGATTCACGCAGTTCCCACGGAGTAGCCCTCTGGTGGCTGATGAAGTCCCGAGAGGAAAGGCTCTCTCACAGAGACGCGGCGATCAAAGCGGAGATCACAGATCGATACATGGAGCAGATTCAACACTGACATCTCGCATCGTCCGTACAGCATAGTTTGATTAAAGCTGAATACGTCGATCATCGGCGGCACTGCTGGAAACATCGACATTGAACGACTGCAGAAGCCGCGTCGTCGTCCCTGTCGGCCAAAGCCGAGCCATCATGGAGAACGGTGTGGAAATTAGTCTTCCATGTACACACGTTACCTTCTCCACGTCTGAATGACGGTCACGTGGAAAAAAGACGGGGCAGCACAAACATCTAGCTTCCACGGCGGCAAAGGGTTGAAATAGGGGCCGAATCCCTTTTTTCCGAGTGGGTGGTGGCTTCTGTTTGAGAAAGGGTATGGAGGAGGGTAAGCCTGGAGTCAAGATTAAGCCCCCATGAGGAGATCCAACTGGTAAAGTCCCCAGAAGAGTAAAGAGTTCGCGCAAATAAAAACGTATTTCAGGGTTGACTTTTTTCGTCTTCTCTCTCTCTCTCTCTCTCTCTCTCTTTCTCTCTCTCTCTCCTCATTAATCCTTTCGTTGTAACTAGAAGAATGTGTCTTGACCGTAAGCCTCTGGACTCCGCATACAGGGCAACGCTCCAAGACAGCCGGAAGAGAAGGTCTTCGAGAACAGACTGCTCTTACTGGATGAAGGTTTTGATGATGATGATGATGATGATGATGATGATGATGATGATGATGATGATGATGACGATGACGACGACGACGACTAATACCTTGGTAATGACGACGACGACGATAATTACGATGATAATGACGACGATGATGATGGTGATGGTGATGATAACGACAACGATGAACATCATCACCAGTAGTTCAGGTCATTTCGTTGATGCTCTGAATATTGTTGTTGGGTTTTTTTTTCATGTTGGTGGTGGTGGAGTTGAACGTAGATGAAAGCACAATCATAGTGACACCATTTCCCTAATCTTGTTTAAGTTGAAGAGCTATGGTAAACGTCAATAACATTAATACTTTACATCAGCCTTGGCGCTGCTAATGATATGCATGTTAATTATCAAACAGTTTACGAAACAATTCAACATCATGCACAGGTACTTTATCATTGCTCATGAATTGTGCAGTAGTATTATTGCGTGGTTTTTTCTGTTTTAAGAGTGTCTTGCCGTTGCTAGGTAAACACAGCTTTTCCATTACATCGAAGTCCTCCATACAGAATGATCTGCATCCATTTTGAAGCGGTGAGCCAACTAAATCAGAATTATTCGCCGAATAACCCCCCACATGCTAACGCTCTATTAGGCAGGACAAGAAAATGCGTCGTTCGTATAAACCAATCACGCTGCATGCATGGGGAGAGGCAAACATCTCGTGAACCAAACACTCCATCAACAACTCGGACCCGGATCTCCCTCGTTCGGGACTTCCTCACATCTTGCTCACCGAGGCTGGAGGAGTGGATAGGGATTCATCATGAGGCGGGATGAGGAGGGACGCGAGGCGAGAGTTCTCCATCACAGTGGACTGCCCTGACACCCTTCCTTTCCCAGGAGATCTGGATCTGGAACGAGAGCGTTGGCTGGGACGGGCCAGACAGAGAGATCGTGTGGCGGGAAATCGGTGAGGGCCTGCACCTGGGCTGCCCAGACAACGTGGACAGAGGCGGCTATGCCTGACGTGCGGGACACGACGATTCTTTATTGTGTTAATAAGACTTCCGGCACACCTGGCCTCCTCCCAAGCCCTCAGCATCATAACCCACACGCTATCCTCCCACTCCCCTCTCCCCACCCCACCCAGATCATCTAACATTACCGACTATAACCCCCCCCCCCCTCATACCCCCTATCTCCTCTTTACAATTACTCAATTTCAGTTCAGTTCAGTTCAGTTCAGTCTCTTATCCTGAGATGGGTTGTTGAGGCACCACTGTTGACTTTCGGACAATCTTGCTCCATCGATCTATATCCTCTGTGGCTCGCTGTGAGTCACCAAAGGTCAAGCCTGTCCACTCTTTGATGTTGTCTTCCCACCTCTTTCTCTGCCTGCCTCTCCTTCTCCCACCTGGTACGGTACCTTGCAGGATGGTCTTGGCCACCCACTGCCTCTTGACACGTGACCGTACCACTTCAGCTTTCTGCTTTTCACGATTAAGAGCAGGTCTTCGTACTGTCCAATTGCTCTCCTGATCCTGTTGCTGACTTCCTCATTCGTGACATGGTCTTTATATGAGATGTTCAGAATCTTGCGGTAGCATCTCATTTCCAGGGCTTGTATCCGTCTCTGTAGTTCAGATGTGAGTGTCCAGGACTCGCATGCATACAAGAATACGGAGATGGCCAGCGTGCGCATGAGCCTGATCTTCGACGCGAGAGTGATATTTCTGTCACGCTATATTGGCTTCAATTTTGCCAATGCTGCTGTTGTTTGTGCTATCCTGGACATACACACGCGCGCGCGCGCGCATTCACGCACGCACACACGCGCGTGCGCGCGCACGCACACACACCTACCTTTATCCCAACGATTTTCGATCAAGGAACTAATGATTCTCATTCTTGCACCAACCAATCGGCAAGGGAAATGTTTCTGTCTGATTCATTTCGCAATAATCAAAGTCCTCTCAGATCTTGCTGACAGTCTATAATGCAATCAGTTCAGTTCAGTTCTGTCGCTTAACCCTGAGATGGGTTGACAGATCTTGCTGACAGTCTATAATGCAATCAACAGAAACAAATAAGATTACTACAACTGTCTCCCACAACACACACGCGCGCGCGCGCGCGCACACACATCTACCTTTATCCCAACGATTTTAGATCAAGGAACTAATGATTCGCATTCTTGCACCAACCAATTGGCAAGGGAAATGTTTCTGTCTGATTCATCTGTCAGGAAGTGCCTCGCCCAAATGATAGTTCTGATGTGGCATCAATACCTGTCGCTGTGTGCGGGATGCTCCCTGAGTTTCGCAACAATCAAAGTCCTCTCAGATCTTGCTGACAGCCTATAATGCAATCAACAGAAACAAATAAGATTACTACATGTACAACGGTCTCCCACAAACCTTAGGCAGTTTTCCTGATGCATCGAAATGCGCCGGTTAATCACAACATATTCATCACATATCCTCGTCCACTTTCCCTCAGTACAAACACATTCTTCTCGTTATTTCCCCGTCACCTGGCCTCATAAATCCTGTCATACAAGGGGTACTCAGCCGCCATCAAACTGTATGCGGGCCTCCTGACTTCAATCAGCTCGCATTTCCCACCAGCAGCGCCCCCTACTCCAGTAATGCCCTCCTACAGGGCCATCTGTCACCAGTTAATAGCGCCTTAACTGTTTTATTTTTCCAGAAATAGATCGAACGGCTTCATCCAAAGGCACAGCCGGCGCAAACTCGGGCGTTATGGCCTTTGATTGCGCCGGCGGCGGAATTACCGGAAGGAACCATCGAGACGGAATGCAGAAGAACTGCCCTCGCTTCCTGTACGTTCCAGCTGCCCACCAGTCTCATCGCCCGGAGTAAGGTTGAGGGATTGTTTCAAAATCAGGATGGACCTAATGAGACCCCGACGCTACTGCCTGAAGCACGCTACTAACTTGATCATGCATTTTGAGGAGGAAAAAAGACGACAGTGCGCTCTCAAATGCACTTAGACCAAAGGATGTATAACCGAGCAGAGAGCAATATATCCAGGGTCAGTTGCTGACGGCTTTCATACCACATCTTTGTTAATACCACAGTATATGAACTGATTTTATCGCATAATAAAATGAATTTGTCTTTGAGAATTATATACTAATTTTTCTGTCTGATTGCGTGTAGTTGATGCCTCTTGTGGTCGGATATGGGATTTGTCAATGAGCTTGTAGTTGCGTGTGGGCATGGTTTGCTCTTCGAGGATGGTTTGAACGCTTGGTTGGATATAAATGATCCAATCCCGTCCTTCTGCTCCTCTCTTTGGCTTCATTGGGCCGCCCTGGCTGAGCTACTGGGGCAGACCCCGAAAGTCCAGAAGCCAGGGGTTGCAACTGATTTGGGGTCATCGAGCGACTCTGACCGCAAGTCATACTTTGAATACAGACCTTCTCGAAAAACATGTTTGTAGGAAGATAACATCAAAATAGAAACGTGAAGAGCATTTCAGCCGACTTGCCTTACATCTTCCATTAGACTGGAGTAAATCCAAATCAAGTTATTCAAAGGTTTTGCTAGGGCTCTTTGTTCAGAGCGGCTTCCCTCCAATGTGTGCGCACTGTTCAGAGCAACCACGAGTTGACATAAAGACTGGAGGTGGGGTATGCTGATGAAAGATGGAAAGAGAATAGACGGAATTTTTTTACGCCACAATCTTCAACTTTAAAAAGACACGTTTACCAATAAAACTGTCCCGTCCGTTGGGGGGTTTTCACCCATATATCGCTGACACGATAAACCCTGTGGTTTTTTCCTTTCCAGCACGAAACTGCAGTCCTCATTTTCTAGCCTCCCATTCTCCACACAGTTCCAGGCACTCTACTTTCATCTGAATGCCCGGGACTGGCTTAACATCACGTTATGAATGTGCTGATATGCCAAGCTTCAAACTCCCTTTTCCATATTAAATAAAACATATAGCAAAAAGAGAGATAAACAAAATTTAAATGATGAATGCATCCTCCTGTAAGTCTGCCAATACTGGCGTTGTTGTAACTATGAATGTTTTTAACTCCATCAATGATTTCATTGTTGTTGTTGTTTTAATAGGTGGTTTTTTTTTAAACTGAATTCTGAGTTTGCAACAATCTCTCATCCTTCTCTGTCCCAAAAACGTTTAACAAATTATTGCAGCCTCAGCATTTTGGATTGGACGACACTTTTACGGATATGTATGGAGCCACCGCAACAGCCAAGATCTGTTAAAATCGGCTCTCAGGCCAAGACAGCTTTGCCAGAAATGTTGGGTTCACCTCAGAAATAATTTTAATACACGATGAAATGTACTCGATCGTAGCCAAATCAAGACCGCTGCTTCGCGAGTTATACACTTTCAAACCTGCGCGTGGAAGAAACCGCGGTGTGAATTTCGATTTTAGCTGCCACCTAAGATGCGCTGTGTTCATGGTTCCTCAAGGGTATGATGAAAATTAACGACCTGATAAGAAGAGAAAAAAAGGACAGGAGTTGTTGCTTTTTGGTTTTCAAATGTTTTGTGCGTCGTGATGAAATGTTTGAAAATAAAATATCAGAGAGCAGATATCAGACGTCTGTCTTAAGACAGATATTTCAATATCTGTTTCCCACCGAAATCTGAAAAACGCAGAGGGGGAGGAGAGAGAGAGAGAGAGAGAGAGAGAGAGAGAGAGAGAGAGAGAGAGAGAGAGAGAGAGAGAGAGAACAAAGAGAAGGACACGAGAGAGAGAAGAGAACAGAGAGCAGAGACGAGAGAGAGACAACAAGAGAGAGAGATAAAGAGAGAGAGAGACCGAGAGAGAGAGAGAGAACGAGAGAGAGAGAGAGACAGAGAGAGAGAGAGAGAGAGAGGAGAGAGAGAGATAGACAGAGAGAGAGAGACGAGAGAGAGGAGACAGAGAGAGAGAGAGAGAGAGAGACAGAGAGAGAGAGACAGAGAGAGAGAGAGAGAGAGAGAGAGAGAGAGAGAGAGAGAGAGAGAGAGAGAGAGAGAGAGAGAGAGGGAGAGAGAGCGAGAGAGGCTTTCGGCACGGCAGTTATACCTTTTTTGCTTATTTCACAAGCAAATCCACGAACATTCCACTGCGCCTTTTTCCTCTCTATGCAGGTTGCCTGAAAAATGCCCAGCGCCAGTTGTCTTGGACAAAAAGCAGACGTTGCCAGCAGAATGGCGGTGCCTGGAAGGGGAACCGATACAACTGGAGCCCCCATAATTTCTGCTAACGTCAACAGTTCCAGCCGACTGTGCCAGGTAACTCTAAACCTGGATTCTCGGCACTCCTGTGAAACAATGATGTGCTGAGCCTCAGCTATCCTTACCCATCCCTTGCCTGTCACTATCCTTGTTTATGGAGACGTCTGCAGGAAACCAGACCGGAAGAGGAAGCTGAACATGCCCCCATCTTGCTCAATCCGAGGTCTGCACTCTTGCCGTCCTGGCTCGACCCCAAATGTTGTCTTAAGGGCCAAGAATGGATCTCGATCATGACAAAAAATTGATGCTGAAGTAATGCCGAGACAAAACTTCGGAGTCAGGCCATGGATGTGTATTAAAAGCGCTTGTCTGCGCATCGTAGTCTTAGTATGCTTAACCACATACACACATACGGGAGTGGTGGGGGTGGGCGGTGGGGGTGGGGGGGGGAAGAGTGACTAAGTAAGACATAAAGAAAGAAAAGAAAGATTGAAAGAGAGAGGAAGAGACAAATATGTAGAGAGAATAGATAACAAAAAAAGAGTGAGAGATGCAACGAAAATGTATTTGTACGTATGGGCATTGGACACATTACGAAATACAAATGTTCATGATACAGTTTTGTTGAATGTCGAGAGGAGAGAGAGAGAGAGAGAGAGAGAGAGAGAGAGAGGCGGAGGGGGAAAGAGAGAGAGAGATCTATCAATGTCTCAAACACGCTGAAAACCCAGAATTGAACGCGTTCCGAATATCTTCGCATGGAATGAGAATCATTCAGATCTTGCATAATACAAAATCTCTGACAGCATCGACCAGCTACATCACCACGCTTGATTAATATTCTCCTGCCTGCGGAATAAATGCCTGCGTTTCCATCTCAACGGAAATTATGATGGCGGTCGCACACCTTCCGATTACGGCGAGAAGCGGTGCGCCTCGGAAAGCCAC
>JAWQFJ010002863.1:72106-154606 GCA_034096865.1 Theodoxus fluviatilis
TATTGGTGATGGTGGTGGTGGTGGCTGTGCTGATGGTGGTGGTGATGGTGGTGGTGATGGTGATGGTGGTGGCTGTGGTGATGGTGGTGGTGATGGTGGTGGTGATGGTGGTCGTGATGGTGGTGGTGGTGGCTGTGGTGATGGTGGTGGTGATTGTGGTGGTGGTGGTGGTGGTGGCTGTGGTGATGGTGGTGGTGATGGTGGTGGTGGTGGCTGTGGTGATGGTGGTGGTGATAGTGGTGGTGGTGGCTGTGGTGATGGTGGTGGTAGTAGTGGTAGTGGTGGTGGTGGTAGTGGTGGTGGTGGTGGTAGTGGTGGTGGCTGTGGTGATGGTGGTGGAGATGGTGGTGGCGGTGGCGGCGGTGTTGATGGTGGTGGGACGGCGGCGGCGG
The DNA here is from genome assembly GCA_034096865.1 of Theodoxus fluviatilis. Lineage (NCBI taxonomy): Eukaryota > Metazoa > Mollusca > Gastropoda > Cycloneritida > Neritidae > Theodoxus > Theodoxus fluviatilis. The sequence goes on from JAWQFJ010002863.1 coordinate 72,499, forward strand.
CGGTGGCGGTGGTATTGGTGGCAGTGGTGGTGGTGGTGGCTGTGGTGCTGATGGTGGTGGTGATGGCGGTGGTGGTGGTGGTGATGGTGGTGGCGGTGGTGATAATGGTGGTGGTGGCGGTAGTGGTGGTGGCGATGGTGGTGGTGGTAGCGGTGGTGGTGGTGGTAGTGGTGGTGGCGATGGTGGTAGTGGTAGTGGTGGTGGTGGTGGCTGTGGTGGTGGTGGTGGTGGTGATGGTGGTGGTAGTGGTGGTGGTGGTGGTGGAGGTGGTGGTGGTGGTGGAGGTGGTGGTGGTGGTGGTGGTGGTGGTGGTGTGGTGGTGGTGGTGGTGGTGGTGGTAGTAGTGGTAGTGGTGGTGGCGGTGGCGATGGTGGTAGTGGTGGTGGTGGTAGTGGGGGTGGTGGTGGTGGTAGTGGTGGTGGCTGTGGTGATGGTGGTGGTGATGGTGGTGTCGGTGGCTGCGGTGTTGGTGGTGGTGGTGGCGGTGGAGGTGGTGGTGGTGATGGCTGTGGTGATGGTGGTAGTGATGGTGGTGGTGGGGATGGCGGTGGTTGTGGTGGTGGTGGTGGTGGTGGTGGTGGTGGTGGTGGTGGTGGTGGCAGTGGTGGTAGTGGTGGTGGTGGTGGTGGCGGTTGCGGTGGTGGTGGTAGTGGTGGTGGAGTTGGTGGTGGTGGTGGTGGTGGTGGTGGTGGTGGCAGTGGTGGTAGTGCTGGTGGTGGTGGTAGTGGTGGTGGCGGTTGCGGTGGTGGTGGTAGTGGTGGTGGTGTTGGTGGTGGTGGTGGTGGCGGTGGCGGTGGCGGTGGCGGTGGCGGTGGTGGTGGCGGTGGAAAAAGGCATGGCAGTGATTGCAGTGGTTAAAGTGGTGATGACAATGACAGTAGTGTTGGCGATAGTACACGGTACGAGTTTGTTTTTAATCAAACATCAGACGACACCGTGACGTGAAGAATGTAATCCCTCTCTTCTGCATCTGTCTCCACGCATGGAGAGACGGGGATGCTTTTGCAAATGACGAGGCTTTCATTGAGACCAAAAAAACCCACAGACTTTGATTTCCATGGCAACGAAGGAAGCCGACCCGCAAGCCTCTCGCTCCATTGGGGGATAAAACGCTGATTGCTGGAAACAGACTCGGGACTTGCATGGGACGTAAACCCGCTCTCCAAACCTAAGGACAGAGCAATTAAGGATGATGAAACGAGGCAAACTACAGGAAGGGAAGGAAGGAAGGAATTTACGTCTCGAGATGCACAGAGGCATAAGCAGACTTACGACGAGTGCCCAGGAACTTCAAACGCTTGAAAGGGCTAATAGACCAAGATGTTGCTCCAAAGTCAACGAGCGCTGTCTTCTGATATAAAGTTGTGGCTTTAACCAGTCTTGGAACGCCCGCTTTGCTCCAGGAGAACTGGACTCAGTGTTCTACCTTCGACAGAGATTAGTCTTGCACTAAGTGACTCCAGTGTTAACAGAACTGACCATGCTAATGTGTAGATTTTCGCCACCATAAGTATTTTCTTCATGATATCACAAGTTTCCAGTTGATGACTAGTGAGTTAATTGTATCGGACACAGAGCAGTGCAAATAGCATTAAGAAAATAAGAATACAAGTTCTTGATTGAGTGTTTTTCGGTGTACCTGGAAGTTGCATTGATGCTCTGAATGGTTCTTCCTCTTTCACAAACTTCTTTTATCCTTTTTTCCCCTGTAAAAAGACCTGTTATCAAAAGTGTGCATTTCGTTTGTTCGTTCCATCGTTTTTCAGATTGGTTGTATTTGATTGTTTTTATTTCTTTGTTTTGTCTTTGTTTGATGAAATAGGATATTAACTTTGTACTGCTTCATAAATGACCAAACTGACGTTGCTATTGCTTTTGCACGTGATCGATGTAATTTTGTAAAGAGTTGTCAGAACTAATAGACGACCTTGATCTCTAATAGTAGTTTGATCTCACTCTCACTCGTCAACATTTCGTTTACTGGTTCTTTTTCGGTTGTTGCATCGGTCATCAATGTTCCTACTTCAGAATAGCATTCGAGAGAATCGAGTTTCTTTCTATTTCTTCATTCCAGTCATGGCCGACAGTTTTTCTTGCGTGTTGCCCATGACAACGCCATCAGAGCAATTTAAGCTGTCTGAATTGCCCTGGAGACTGGGAGCCCTAGATGTGACCCCCTGTGAAAGTGACTTGATTGGTTTGATTGAAGACGCGATTACCATTCTATTGCCCCCTTCGAGGCCTCTGTAGCGGTACCCTCAGTCCGTGAAGGGTTTGGCCAGGTCCAGCGGTCACACAGAGGACAGAGGAGAAGGACCCTGAGCCCTTGTCAATTCACCGCCTGTCAACCCGCCACCGGCGCCATTTCTTCACGGAATTCAAACCAGATACGCCAGTACCTCCCGCAGCTTGACGGATGTCAACTATAGAAATGGAATAGGAATAGGGAAACAAATGAAATTTCTTCCTGGAAATCAATGTGGAATAACAGTATTGTTATGTTTGTCTCTAAATTGCAGTAATCACAACGCCTTATAAAAGTATCGAGGACACACTGACCAAGTGGATAAGGCCTTTGAACACTGAATAATATTCTTATCTTTTTATGGAGTACTTTCGGATGCAGAACTGGCGTGGTGGTCCTTGATTGGCTAAGACGTCTTGCACGAGTTTCTGGCTACGACTTCATCTGAAGACGAGTGCTACGTTTGCTTGAAACTGCTTGGCATCGCTAACTGTACCAAGTGAATTACTTCTTCTGGCCATGATATCCGATCGCTCTCGCCTTCAACCTTAGAAGCCCTGATCCGCCGCCATCAGCTCTCACGAGTAAAGCTCCAGAGACAATCCCACTGTCCACAGTGCAGTGTCGGTGGCTCTGCTTACCAACGGTCGTTGAAAGGCTACGCTGTCTTTATGGGTCAGCGTGGTATCAGCACTTGCAGCACCTCCATGACGGAGAAGTACATGTCTACTGGGATTCCATCCTAGGGATGGCTGGCATAACGGTCACTTCATACGCGTTTATGTCTTGAAGCGCCTTTAACACTCCACGCTCGAAGAGGCGGGGGGATGGGGGTGGGGATGGGGGTGGCTACCTGCTATGCAGAGGTGTGCGCCTTAACGATTTTTCACCTGAGTAATCACATGGTACGTTTATGAACAAAAGTGGACACCAAATTACGATCTAGTATATTAGCGACAACATTTCATATTTTCATTTATGTTTTGGTCTGATTTACATTTCATACCCTGGTTTGCTTATTATCCTTTTGTTCACTGCAGAGTGCAAGATCCAGGCGAGTTATTCGGTGTCTCCTTTCCCCTCCCCCCTTCCCCCCTCATCTGCAGAAAGCCTTGACTACTAGCTTTTGGGACCTACCGTATACTTTTAGATGGAATACATGGACATATGCCAGTGTTATTCGTACTATCCTTGGGACGTGCGACGCTAATCTTTCTCGGTTTTCACATGCACTTTCTATCTTCAAAGGTGAGGCGAACTGATGAAAATTGAGCACTACCCCCCTTAAGAATCAAAGATTTGCAGTCACCAGAGAGCGAAAGTCAAACCCACAGGACATAGCCTACGAAGGTTAGGTGCATTTTGCACTGTAGTTATAGCAACGTATCAACGGTGACAGCTCGATTCCCAGTCCTATATTCCAGTGTTTCCTCACCACTCCATGCAGAGGAGTGAAGACCCAGCTGGGGCCATTTGTCCCAGCTTGACAGCAAAGAGAAGCGAGAGGGTGCCAGAGAGTGACCAGAACCTCTGGAGAGTGGTGGATCCCTGCCAGGGTGGGACAGGAAAGTGAGGGGGAACGGAGGGGGGAGGGGGAGACCTGTCAGAACTGACATGGGTTACGGTGCCGAGGCGGACGGCTGCCTGCTTCTCAGTCTGGCCCGCACCCCCAGAGTTGATGTCTCTGACCATCCACGCATGAAGAGTGTCGACCCGCATCAGAACTTCTCAGTTTGTTCCCTTCCCCTACGCTCCCACCCTTCTCCCCCTCGGCCCAAACTTATGGCTCCTGGCTGTTCGCTACTGTCAGCTCAGGAGAGGGCATACTAAAGCCGCGGAAGGAAGCTCTCAAAGTTGTCGGTGGCCTTGAACCATGTTGAGGCTCAGTGCACTGTAGCGGAGGGTTACGAGAGAACATTATTCAGTCTTTGCTGGCGGGGAGAAAAAACAACAGTGATTGTATCAGCGATCGGGTTGAACGCGCCGAGAATACTAAAACACCCCAATAATTGAATTCGGTACTTTCTCTCACTATGTAACAGCCACAAAACACAGTTTGCAACGCTTGAGTTTTTCCACCAGCTGACAAGCGGGCAACGAGGCACCGACAGTGGCGTGCAAACCGACGCCCTGAGCAGATGAATGGACAATCGGGGACCGTGTCAGCCGTTCTGGGGATCAGGTTGTCGTGTAGGTAGGGGGCGCTGACTGCCGTGCCAACAGCCAATTAAAGGCAGCCGTCAGCGAGTTAAGGACCCCCAGGGATAAGGGTCCCACTGCTCAAGCCGCAGTAGAGGGACCGAGGCAAGCTCTATGGGCCAGGGATTCTGAGCAGCTCTGGGGCAAATCAAGTCTTCGACAGCAGCTCCCGTGGCTCCACACTCGGTGCCCCCTCCCCCCCCCCCCCCCCCTCCCGATCGAAGTGCGGGTGCAGGGATTAGACAAATAATGGAGAGTCATTGGATGAACTGGGTCGGGGCGCGAGGGGTCCCCTGGAAGGGGCTTGTCATCGAGCCTGATGGATGGCGGTCTCGATCAGATCAGAGGTAAGGCATGCCCTCCATTGACAAGGCGGTCATATTTCAGCGTACCTCCTCCGCTGACCTTTCCCTTTTCTATTCTTTTTAATTTCATGCCATGTCCCTGACTCCAAAGGAATAAATCCTGCCCCTTTCCCCCCCCCCCCCCCCCCAAAAAAAAAAAAAACAAACAACAAAACAAAAGCACTATTCATGGTAATGGGTAAAAGTGAGTTTGAGTTATTGGCAAAATTTTGGTTCCTTTCTTCTAAATAAGGTTAGACTTATATCGGCTAACTTCAGAGAGAGAGAGAGAGAGAGAGAGAGAGAGAGAGAGAGAGAGAGAGAGAGAGAGAGAGAGAGAGAGAGAGAGAGAGAGAGAGATCGTACGCAGTGACAGAAATTCTAAAATTCTATCCCCGTCCATTCGCTCAGACGGTTTTCAATGCATCATTTGTAGTCGCAAAATAGTTGTCTCTAATGGTGCTCAAAAAGGTTTACAATAAACTGATTCTTCATCTATCAAAGACGACGTCGTATGTTCCAAATAGATCATATAAAACCTCCCGGGAAAAACTTTAAAGTTTTCTTTTATCTCCAAATGTTTCCATATTCCTCGGTTGTTGTGCTGACTAGTAAAAGAGCAAAAAAGAAAAAGACAGCGCACACACTTCTTGGATGTCCGTCGCGGGCGACGATGACCTCAGTTACTCCGAAGGTGGGATTGCAGCCTAAACTGCGATGCTGATGAGCGACCGCACTCCGGGCATGCAACAGCAGTAGTAGGTCCAACCTCCTTTCTTTACGGGCAGCACGCTTGCTGTCCAATCTCTGCAGGCGCCGCTCCTCAAAAGTCGTTACACCCTGGGCAGTCGCCGAGCGCCAGGTGCTATCGTCCCCAACCAGGGACTCCAAGCGCGCACACACACACACACACACACACACGCACGCACACATACACGCACGCACACACACACACACACCCACACACACACACACACGCACACGCACGCACACACACACACACACGCACGCACACACACACATACACGCACGCACACACACGCACGCACACACACATACACGCACGCACGTACGCACGCACGTGCGCACGCACGTACACACACATACACAAACGCTCATACAGCATGCTGGAGTCACTTGTGCCCTAATCGAATCTAAGCTATTGTTGACTTTGCAATTTGTTGGAAAGTACGCTTTGCTCGATGACGTAATTTGAAGATAGACAGAATTTGTTGAGCTCATGTGTTCTTAGTATAATGTAGCCACAAATCAAAGCAACAAAAGGACGCAATACAAAATCAGTAAAGAAAAGTTGGAGCAAATTTGTCTAAAAGGAATGCAAATTATCCTACCAGTCAGTCGAAAACGACAAAAAGGAACTGAAGCAGCAAACAGCATTAATCAGAAGATTTTTAAAAATTACTCCCTTGCTTTGAGAGAATCGATGTACAACATTTTAGTCGCGATTACTATGAATTTTCCGAGCTGTGAAATTAATCCCTTCAAGTTCCAACATGTCACAATTGTACGTACCGGTGCGGACGTAGTTTGGTCATGAATGTGAATCTTCCTTTCGTGAAATAACACCTTTAATCAAATAGCGTTAACACTGCAAGATGCAGCGTACTTTGCATGACTCACTTCAGGAGCGTAAGAGTCCACTGACCCCAGAACCCATGACAAGAGTACATGTGCATGCCTCGTCGGCAGCCCCCAGGCCAGAGCTACAATGGAAAGCGCGATATGACACCCAGTCTTTGTCCGCGAAGGCTAATGAAGTAATCCTGCAGGAGGAAATGAGCTGCCAGAGACGAGACATTCCTATGGCTGACAAGGTGCTTATTACATGGTCTCTTTGAACACCAATCACTCTTGCACGCACACAAATGACAGCGATCCTATCCGTTGCCGTTGCACGCCTCCCTCGATGGAGGGGATGAGACCAAGCTGTCGCCACAAGGGATAGAGCGAGCCTCCAATGACATAAGGCAGAATACATGGATTAATCTGGACGGCCCACATTAGGCCTGCACGTCAGAAAGACAGACGAAAATAGCAGGCGTGCGCGAGAAAGAAAGCCACCAAATACACTCTCCTCGCATTCTGGAATACTACATTACCGGAAGACATTCATTTTGCAGCCGCCTACTGTGGTATTTCATCACCACAAGTGAAAGAGAGTTTTCCCCCTGCTGCAGCATGTTGATTAATGGTCGCACTGTATCCAATAACGTGACAACACGACGAAAAGCTGAATGAAAACGAGGCAGATTCATGTGTATGTATATACACAAAGTGAAGAGCATACCGTTTCGATGGATGGCACAAGGGATGTCGCAATTACATCTGGAAACAAAGCCATCTTTGTGTTAGCTAACTATATTTTGGAATGCATATGCATAATGTCTGATGCAATTTTTAAAACTTTCATATCAGTACAAGATGTGATGATGTGCACAACTGACAGGTAAGTAATTAGCAAGACGTTCTGCATGCAACCCAGGCAAGGTGTTGAATTCCTAAGCCAGCTAAAATGTCCTTGGTGGCCAGACAGACAACTGCAGCACGCTATCGATTGAACCACATGAGAAGGTGTCTGCAAAACACTCATCACAGACTCCAGCTCATGAAATAAGGACGCTGACCTACAGTCGATATACGCCGAGTCCATCTGCCCTAAATGGGTGACGCATATATACAATTGCTACAAGAATACATCATATCTGTGCCGTTTCTGGCCTTGTGAAACTGTGTAGCAATATAAGAGTTTGAAGTGATCGTTAAAGAAAATACAACTTTAAAACCTGCCTCACAAGACACTCCCAGTGAGATGACCTAGTACGTTTTGCGTAAAGATATTTGGAACTATGTTAGCATGCACAAGCATTCTCTTAAATGAATGAAGACACCTCGTGCACAAAAATCCAAAACAACGCTGCCATTGCTACAGTGCATGATTCCACTGCAATATGTTTCATTCTGTGTTGCATGTCATCATCATCGTCGTCGTCGTCGTTGTCTATTCTGAAAGAGGATGGCGTAGCTGTCCAAGCAGCGTCTGTTGTGGCTAAGCTGGAAGACAGACAAGCCTTAGTTTGTTGTTGTTGTTGTTTATTTGTTTCTTTCCCTGACACTGCCTGGGAAACTACTACTCCCGAATTGGATTCTGCAGCCCCACGATAAACTATTCCCGAGCCCAGCAACTGAAGTTCAGATCCAATGGTTCTTCAGAATAGCCACTACTACTATGCTAAATAAGTGTCATGCTTCCATAGCAAATAAGCAACTATGTAGGTGGCATGTTTTATTCAACAGTGCAGTACAAATATAGTACACGTCTTTCAATGTATCTATTTATCGATTCAAATTATGCTGATTGCCATTAACAACTCATTATGTGATAAAATCATGAGAACAAAATTGCACACTGGTCATTACTTGTGAATGACTGTGGTGAGCCAATATGCAAAGTTGAACTTCTGAAGTAAAAGATGGTGATTTCGCCACCTTTTTCTTCGGTTTTAACAGCAACATATATGATATTTTCCACGTGCTCACAACGGGGTGTTTCTTCAGCGAGAATATGAATAAATGGAGTGAAACAAGTGTAACAGCAAATATAATAAATACATATCTACCAATGTACAAACTGAACAAAGACAGTTAATGTCACGTTGTTTCCCGACCGCCGTAACTTTGCAAATATAAACAGCAGAGCAAACCTACACAGCACTTCAGCGCGGTGTCAAAACCTCATGTGGATTCCTGGGACTAAAAGATGCAACAAGTCAAAGCATTTCTAGTCAACCAGTCACTGATATCAAAACTTAAGCGCAGATTTTATTAAAGCCTCGCCTGATACAATTTTCTTACCCATGTCTACAATAATTACTGGCACAGTCATTGCATGCCCCAACAACAACTAAAACCTTGAGGGAAATTCCACTGCCTATAACTACCCATTCTGGCCTATGACTCACTGTGCAGACGCAGCTGTTCTGAGAAACTCATGAAAACTCGCGTTAACTAACTTATTCTTTTACTGCAACGTCGACTAGAATAGTTCAGCGTCTATTGACAGATTTGCGTAAATTCGAACATATGTCTACTGACAGTGTGAATAAGTGACGCACATCAGTGAGGGACAGACATTAACTGCAATGGTCACGACAAGGTGATGACAACGTAGCAATTGCGCGATTGCTGTGTCAAAGCCCCACAGCACTACAAATACAAGCATTAAAAATCTGCAGGCGCTTCAAGGTGACCGTACCAACTACAGAAAGTAAGGTATTGTTCTCGTCAGAAAACATCTCGACACGTGGTGCACAGCTACCTGTAAAATATAAATACCCGGTAAATCTACATTTTGGGATGATAATTTCCAAAAATAGTTATGAGGGTATTGTGACACAGTAGTCACACATGCTGAATGATACAGCGCTTAAGGAGAAATCGTGTTGGAGAGCACCATTGTTGAGAACAGATTCCCTTAGACAACCAGAAACAGCAATGTATCAACCCATCCACTTGCACGGGGGAAAGTCTCACAAACCAGTTTCCCTACAACTAAACATATCAAGAGCAGATCACTATGTGTGAACACAAGAGATCTGCACTTTCCAGACACAAAATCAACCACGTCCATCCCAGAACGAGAATCCTGAAAGGGTGACGAACAAGTTCAGAAACCGGCCAATACATAGCAAGTGAGGAGGGAGGGTGCTTGTGTCCACATGTAACAGTTTTATTTTCATCACTTCTTCACCGGTCTACCAGTCTCATCATCTTGACCACATGTTCACCGAGGCTCTGATGCTCTGTCTTGGTTACAAGTCGTTCCAGCTCAGAGTCGAGTCGGTGTACGCAGTTGGAGAGTAATTCTGCAGTTCCTACTGGGCCATGTGGAAGACAAGTCAACTATCTTTCTATGCCTGCAGCGATCCACACGGCGGCAGCGTGGTCGCGCATGGACCAGCACGCACGAAGGACTTCTTGCATGAGTGCTTACATGCAGGCCGGCAGGAGGCTGATTGTGTGTGTGTGTGTGTGTGTGTGTGTGTGTGTGTGTGTGTGTGTGTGTGTGTGTGTGTGTGTGTGTGTGTGTGTGTGTTGGGGAAGGGGGGGGGGGGGGGGCATGTCGGGCCGATTTGGACTGAAATGTACCAGAATTGACCAAACTGGACCTGTCTATGGCGAGGGAGACCTCAAAGGTCGCAAGTAGAGGAATTTTTCTTCTGAGGCGAGCTGATGGCATTGGCCTTGGGGTCTCGTCTGCTGAGGAACCAACACTGCATGGGCTCCTTCTTGCCTTTCATGGCCACCGGCCCTCGGTACTTGAACTGGAACGTGGGGTCGTAGCATTCGGGTTTGTTCAGGCACCTGAAGCACACAGACCAAAGAATAAAGATGTGCGTGTGGGTATGTGTGTGTGCGCGCGCGCGCATGTGTGTGTATGTGCGTGTATGTGTGTGCGTGCGTGTGTGCGCGTGCATGTGTGCGCGCGCGCATGTGTGCGCGTGTATGTGTATGTGTGTGTGATTGTATGTGTGTATGTGCGTGTATGTGTGTGTGTTTGTGCGTGCGTATGTGTGTGTGTACATGTGTGTGTGTGTACATGCGTGTGTGTGCACGCGTCAGTGTGTGTGTGTGCAAGTGTGTGTGTATGTGTATGTTTGTGTGTGTGTGTGTGTGTGTGTGTGTGTGTGTGTGTGTGTTTAGGGTTAATAAATACTGAAATTAAAGGATGGTCTGCAGGATTACTATCTTGGAGGAATTGAAGCCCAACAAGAACTACTCGATTCCTTCCAGGGTAAAAGTATTATGTTGTAGTGAGCTTTTTCGAAAACAACCCCTTTGCTGCTTAGGGGCTAAGAACAGACGCAATTCGTAAATGGCGAATAACAAGGGAAATCGAACGTGACTTGCTCTTAAACTCTCATCAGCTCTAGAGATGTTGTAGTATTAAAGCCTTATAAAGTCTACTTCGTACTGCTCGCAATCGTGAAAAGCAGAAAGCTGAAGTGGTATGGTCACGTGTCAAGAGGCAGTGGGCTGGCCAAGACCATCCTGCAAGGTACCGTACCAGGTGGGAGAAGGAGAGGCAGGCAGAGAAAGAGGTGGGAAGACAACATCAAAGAGTGGACAGGCTTGACCTTTGCTGACTCACAGCGAGCCAGAGAGGAGAGAGATCGATGGAGGAAGATTGTCCGAAGTCATCAGTGGTGCCTCAACAGCCCATCTCAGGGTTAAGATACTGAACTGAACTGAACTGAAAGTCTACTCGGGCTAATGGGCCATATAGCCTCATTCGTTCATTCACCCATTCATTCGTTCATTCATTTATTTTCTAAATACAATTCGCAACAGTGAGCCTCAAACTTCGGAAGGGAGCTGCTAAACTCCAACGAGGACGTCCTGTTTGCGGCCCTCACCTGTAGGCGTCCTCTGAGACGTTGATGCGTCCTTTCTCCCCCGTGGTCTCCGTGCGGGACGTCAGGTTGACGGTGTTGCCGAAGAGACAGTAGCGTGGCATGCGCTTGCCTATGACTCCTGTCACCACCTCGCCTGAGTGGATCCCAATGGTGATCTGGGATGAAGAGAGGAGCAAAGTCAGTTGTCGTCTGTGATTCACATACTTGATCAGTGCGCACCTTCAGAGTGAGGCATCTCTTGCAAAGCATATTCTGAACTCGGCAAATGGGGATGATGATGATGATGATGATGATGAGAGTCGAGAGGAGACTGGAGAGATGTGAAACTCCACACAAAGACCATACGCTTATCAAAAGATATATGGAAAGTACCACTGACAGACCCAGAGATTCACATGAATCACTCGTCGCGAGCAGATGTATTAAAGTTGTCAAAACTGAAGCATTATTCATTCTGTGGTTCATGTTTAAATATTAGTAGTTCAAGTCGGTGAGCTGTGTCGTCTCCGGATAGCAAGGCAGTTGTCCATGTCTCTGTGACTTTCAGTACCTCATAACATCTGGAACTCAATGGCCGTAGCTCAGCGAGTAAAATATCCCACATTGCCACGCAGTGTCATCACACACGGTCAACACTATCTAATAACGATACAATTTCTCTGTGCTACTCTCCACGCTGTTTTACTCCTGTCCATTCATCAGACCGGACGCACGTCAACATCTGCGCATCGCTCCATGTCTCCAAACTTAACATTGCAGAAAACGGATTTCATCATGGTGGCATCTGCTATCTAAGGTGGAATTGATGATGCAATCTTGGCTGATGTAACTCGCCAGTGACGGAGATGAAATAACAACCCCCTGGTTTTGACTGAGCCACAGCAAAGATAATAATAACGAGAAGAACGCAATAATGGATGGCTCTTCAGTAAATGTCGCCGAAGTGAGAATGAAACAAGCATCTCGAAGCAGTCGACACAAACGCCAAAGTCACAATGCAAAGAGCCAAGGCAAGTATCCACCCACTCTAGAGAAGAAGTGGCATCGCACACCCGAGATAAGGGGCCGTGTGCATGGAGAGACTTAATTTATATCGTGCTTAACTCCTAAGAAGACTCAGCTAAATACTGCCTTAGCGCTCTGCTCAAATAGTGTGCATGAAACGGAATAACCGTTGACTTAGTTGAGGCAGACGCTGGAGGGCAAACCCCGTATAATTTGCATAATAACTTTACGTCACGGTCAGTTGAAATATTAGGAGTAAAGCACGACTTAAATTAAGTCTCTCCATGCACACGACCCAAGGAGTCTGGTGAGCTTTTTATTTCGATGAAATGCCCGCAACTCTGTTACACTTTCGCTCCCAAGATGCCTTTATTGGCGCAGTTTTTAACCTTAGTGGACCTGCATCATTCATAAATTCCAATGCAGCTAAAATAATCTCTCTCTGTGTTCACAAAAATGAAAATGTCGTAGAGCGTGAAATAAAAAGAATATCAGATCAAATATTCCTTCTTTGCAGCAAAGAAAATTCCTGGTAAAAGAGAGCAAATCTGCAGAGCACTTGGTGCACCTTGAGCAAAACCCTGTGCAATGCCACCAGATTGATCTAGTCCGCCGCACGGTATCTGCAATCTCCAAGCAAAAAAGCTTGGTTCCCAAGGGAATTTCCACCGCTACCTCATTTATAAGGAGTCGATAATATCAGCAACGCCAATCTAGTTCGCAAAAAGAAACTTAAGGCATTGCAGGGGTTCATAGCATCCCACATGTTGGCAGCGTTAAAGTCAAATTAACACTGACGTTTAGCGGCTCGCTGGCATGTATACAAGGGCACAACGAAAAAGCTTGTTAATAATAATAATAATAATAATAATAATAATAATAATAATAATATTTAAATAATAATAATAATAATAATAATAATAATAATAATAATAATAATAATAATAATAATAATAATAATAAAATAATAATAATAGTTTATTCATAAGCACATATCTTCCCTTGACAGGCAAGCTCATGGCGTTTACAATCCAAAGAATCAACACTCATACAACCACTCAATACCACATTCCCACAAAAAACTCACACACAACACACATAAACAAAAATAAAAACTAACATCCAATAGAACAAATAGAACAAACTATACAATATATACAGCACTTGCCGGCCAGGTCAAGTAAGGCGAAGCAGCTCAGCGGGAAAGGCGGATCGGAAGAGGTGGGTCTTTAGAGCACTTTTGAACTGGGGCAGTGTCAGAATGACGGACTGAGAGAAGGAGACTATTCCAGATTACAGGTCCGATATAGGAGAAGGCATGCTGTCCTTGAGTTTTCTCATTACGGCGGGGGACCTTAAGCATTCTAGAGTCAGCAGCTGAGCGTAGAGATCTGGAGGGCGTGTAGACTGCAAGAATTTCTGTAAGAGCGTGTGGTGCGGTGTTCTCGATGGCTTTGAAGCACAAAGTAGCAAGTTTATAATCTATCCTCTAAGAGATGGGGAGCCAGTGATGTGTATGTAGGAGTGATGGGACATGGGTACGCTTGGGACATCGAAAAACTAGCGTAGCAGCACAATTCTGAACTTTCTGGAGTTTGTTAAGCAGAGTGTCAGGGATGCCAGCGAGAAGAGAGTTTCCATAGTCGAGACGAGACAGGACAAGTGATGTGATGAGCGCTTTGGTGGCCTGCTGAGAAAGATAATGACGAATGGTACTAATTTTCCTTAGCTCGTAATATGCTAACTGACAGACTTCGTTGACATGAGATCTCATTGACAGATCATCGTCAAACATGACGCCTAAATTTCTAACAGACTGAGAGAAGACGATGTCACTGTGACCAATAGTTAGTTTGAGGGCCTGATCAGAGTTGCCTCCGCCGCCCACCAGGAGTGCTTCAGTTTTTGAGTCATTGAGTTGGAGCTTGTTCCGGGTCATCCACCGTTTCACGTCAGAGATACAGTGTTCGCTGGTAGAAAGAAGAGAGTGGATTTGACTGGGATGGGAGGAGTTGTAGAGCTGGGTATCATCAGCAAATTCACTGTGAGAGACTGAATGACTGTCAATTACATTGGAGAGTGGTTGGGTGTACAGTAGAAACAGCAGAGGACCCAGAACAGAGCCCTGAGGGACTCCGTACTTGAGAGGTGTAGGATCAGAAGCAAAACCCGAGATCGAAACAGTCTGTCTACGTTCTGAGAGGTATGAATGCAGGAAGGAGAGTGCTAAATTCTCAATGCCAAAAACGTTTCTAAGACGGTTGAGAAGAATTCCATAGTCTATTGTGTCGAACGCGGCACTCAAGTCCAACAGAGTAAGAAGAGAAACTTCGGAATTATCAGAAGCAAGGAGAAGATCGTTTAGAACACGGAGCAGAGCTGTCTTGGTGGAATGATGAGCACGGTACGCGAATTGAAAACGGGCCAAAAGGTCATACTGGAACACGTGCTCCAGCAGCTGCTGCAAAGCTAACTTCTCTAACAATTTTGACAGAAAAGAAAGATTGGAGACTGGTCAATAATTACTAAGTTTGTTTGGATCCAGGTCCTGCTTCTTGCAAGTATTCGCGTCCTTGATGAACTAAGTATCAATAGCCTGATCCGGTCTCCTTCAGAAGTCCGAGTTCATCAGCCAACAAGCGTGGTGATGCATCATCCAACTTCCTTAGTCATTGACCTGCCGATGGCTAGAAGAATTGATAGGAGCAATATCGCGTCGAGTACAGCAGGAGAGAAAACTTTCATCACCAAGGCATTGTGAAGTAGATATTGAATGACAATTCTTGATACACTTAGGCCCTATTGCTTTACTTGAGGGATTGTCTTGCACTTGTGGATATATAATAACAGAGCCAGTACTTAACACTTGCCCATTGCTGCAAATATTTTTTTAATCTCTAGGATCAAAGAATACTGATTGCGATTGTGAACCCCTTATACCAAGACAGCGTCGGAGGATGCAGAAAATGCTCGCGTCATCTGCCCTATTTCCTCTGGAAGTAAGAAACTCCTGGGAGGAGCTGTACCAACAGGACGGTCTTCAGAGGAAGATTATGATTATGACAAGAACTATCTCTGCGATCGTCAAACAAAAGAGAACAATGTGTCAGAGAACCAATCACAAGGAGGGTCACCAGACACATGCATTGTACAACAGATTAAAGCCAAGGTTTACACTGAAGCTATCTTGTCGCCTTCCCGCCAAGCAAAGGTAAAGTCCGTTATCAAAGTGTCCAGTGCAGTTTATTCCCTTGACTGGTGCGGGATTGTAATGCATAATGATTCCTAAGGACCACACAGTACATCTCCCTCCTCTTTTCTTTTATCCCACTCCACGGGTCGCTTGTCAGGAGACAGTCTGTTTCACCTTATCTCTCTCCATGCAAAGTGACCTCGGTACACAGGGGACAGAAACCATTTTCCCGCGCAGACTGACATATCATATAGATTCTTTGCCTCAGCCTCCATGGGGACTGACAGAGTCAACATGGCCTCCTTCTCTGAGTAACTCCACAGACCATCTGGAGCAGAAAAGCTTCACTCGAACTTCTGGGACCCGTTGTGGAGACTATTCACCGGGAAAAGAATCCATCGCAAACACTCAACAGAAAACACGAGCCACCTTATCAACTTCTCTTCCGATAGGGAGGTTGGCGGCAGAAGGACGGGCCGGTCGTTGGAAAGACATAACCCTCCAGTGGATGAGGCGTGTGGCTCGGCTCCCATGATTTATGATGGGATTTCCGTCAGGGGCAGTCTTCCCGTGGCCTCCGTGCTATGCTGGGACATGCAGCGGCAGCGGCCTAGCGATAAGGAGTCGCCATGTCTTGCCGAGATGGAGCGGGATGGGACGACAGATCCCTCTGACGGGGTTTATATGAGGTTGAAGAAGTCAGGGACTAGGTAGCCAGTACGTTCCATATCGCATTACAATAGTTGCCCTTGTCCGCCAGGAATTCCAAACTGCTGTAGAATAGAAACCTCTCTATTGGATCTAACGTTCGGAGTGCGCGTGCGTGTGCGTATGACAATGCGTGCATGCGAAAGGATGTCCATGTCATTTAGAGGCTGTCGAAATCGCGTGATATGTTATCGATCCTGGGATTTCAGCTTATAATGAGTTATGCTACTCTGAAAATTTCGTAATCTAGATATCATTACTACATCTTCAGGAAGCAAAATAGCTCATGAGTTACCGTATGACGGGCTCTTGACCTCTTTCTCGATTGCTTAAAAATATGCTTGAGCTCTGTGCGTTGCCTGTAGGTTTTCGTGCCAGCACGTGCTTTAGAAGAGATCGGGTTATGTCTCTAAGAGTAAGATTGTTACGTACAGAATTTCTTAATATTTTTAAGCACAGTAATCTGGATGAAATTATGTGCTTAGATGTCTGAATTAATGTGGTTATTTGGCCTCAGTAGACTGGATGGAAACTGATCATAACTGGTTATGAGTAGAGATTTGTATAGCTGCATGCATAGACAGCTTGGCTGATTGATAATTAGGTCAAAGTGTGCTTATGCCTGCTGGAGTGAGTTGTGTTCAGCAAATTATTGTAAACGTTTGAATTTGCTGCATTGAGCTGTATTTGTGTCATTCTGCATTCAGCTCTTGTATCAGCAAGATGTTTTTGATAGACTGGGCTCCAGGGTAAAGACTAGCAGCAAAATGACTAAGCTAGCGGGATGGTTTTGAACATGGAATGTCCATATTCAAAGCCACTGTGAAAATGCTGATAGCCGTCCGACCACCAGATCGACGCCTGCATCACCTGGAGTGTCTATGTCCGTTTCCGTGAGAGCTGAAGATGAGGACGTGCCTTGAACGTGGAGTGGGTCTGAACGTGGGACTCATGGGAGCAGTGACGACTACTATGAATTGAAACTAAAGTGCACTAACAGAACTAAAACTGGACTACGTTCGATAAGGTGAAGACGTTCTTATTATCTCCCCCCTGTGATGGAACTAACAGTTTGAAGCAGAGACGGACTCTATCCCCTGTGTGTTTGTGTTGTTCGTCCTGTCCGGCCGTGCTTGTCTATCATCCTCATCATATGAGGTTGGTCTGAGCTCCAGTATTTGAAACACAAGTTGCTAGGTCTGACTCATATTTTTGACTTTATTATTTTGTATAATAAATAGTGATCTTTGGTATTCACTGGGTTTTCCTTTGCCTGAGTGGTGAAAGCGATGTTATTATCATCTCCCTCGTCTAGGCTTTTACTGGCAATTTACTAGGAAAACGGTTGTAACAGAGATGGATCCTCCTTTCATGCAGCACTGCTAGGGGCGACTTAGGAGAGAATGAGCGAGCATGGCGTCAAGATCATGCAATCATCCAACGTTGGCAGAGCCATTCGCTGTGCCATGATGATCCATTTCTTTTGTTAACATCTTTCCAGAGCAAGCAGAACCGAAACCCAGTCCCGGTTTCCATTTGGACCTGTCTCGATGCTATCGCGGCCAGACAGACGCCGAAAGATGTGGCTCTGCAGGCTCCTCCAAATAGGAATGCACTTCGCGGCTGTCAGCGAGAAGAGCGCCCCAAATTGCCTCCGCCTTCAGTCTGTCCATACAAAAAGACTCAAAACCGCAGCACAACTAAGCTTGAGCGCATGAAGGCAGCTATTGTAACTGAATGCATTCGTCCCCTGACAATACGTCGGCTTATTCTGATATATAAGGAGAGAAATGGGCCCAAAATGATAGAAGACCACGACAATTCCCTTCTCCAAGCTTCCCCGCCTCTCTTATCGGCAGTCACCAGTGCTACAAGAAAAATGAATCACAGACGAGCATGCTGGCTTGGGCTGAAGCGGCAGCAATCGACGTGCGTGCAGCAGCCCTTTCAGTGAAACATATCTTTCACGAGGACGACCCTTCAGGAAGAACATCAGTCGAAGGGCGCTATCGAACACCGGGGGCTAAGCCTCTTCGTTTTCCCAGACCTCAGACCAGCGACCTACTTGGCGAGTCCCTGATGCGTTTGGCGGAGAGCTGTAATCACAAAGAGGACAAGCAGGGGAGGCCCAAATCCGGGAGTGAGGGGCGCCTCTGCCTGAAACGCTCCCCGCGGCGCCTAGTTCATCCCTTCCCTGCGCAAACAGAGGGGCGACCCCATACCACGCTCCAGTTGTCTGTCTGCCGGATTGCACCTTTCTGCGGTGCTGGCACCCGGGCTCCCTGCGCGCCCCCGTGCTTGAGTGGCGCAGTCTTGGAGACGGAGAATCAGGGCAGGGTTCCCACATCAAAGACCCTCCCGCACAAACCAAGGGCCATCGCCAGGGTGCGAAGGACTTCCCCAGACAACGTCCTATCCCGCGCGCTAGAAATCTCCCGATTCTAGGGTTCGGAACAAGTCTAGAACGGTTGAGACGTCTTTTCAAAGGGTTGTAGGGTTATGTGGGGGGTTTTACCGTCGTGTCATTGGAATTCTTTTGAGGGTTCCCTGTGATCAGATGTTTTTGTCCTTTTTCAATAGTTCAACGTACTTAATTCGCTCCTTTTCCAATGCTCCCCTATACTGCCAGATTTTCGATGAAGGGTTTCAGGAGACATAAAAATATGAAATGTCGGAGTGTGTTTACATTCATTTAGGTCGCCAAGTTGTAACCGCAGCTAGTACGCACCGGGCAAAATGCGTGCTGATGTAACGGAGATGAGGGGGATAGAATAGGCTACTTGTCATTTTCGAAAGAAAAAAAAGACAATAGCAAAGTATCTTACAAGTAAGATGAAAATTGTAAAACGTACTTTCAAGAGAATTTATCAAAGAAATGCGTCAATCTAAATGATATAAAAACACGGAATTGCTGTAACGGAAATATAAAATTACGTGGAAACGCCCAGGAGAGACAATCAATGGTTTTATTTTGATTTAACGATGAAAGGGAAAGAAAGAAAAGAGAACTTCAAAAGAACTGATACACAGATACTTACATTAAAAATCTCTCTCTTTCTCTCTCCGTCTTTCACACGCACGCGCACGCGCACGCACACACACACGCGCACACACACAAACGCACGCACGCATACACACACGCACTCTCTCTCTGTCTCTGTATGTCTGTCTGTCTATCTGTCTGGCTGGCTCTCTCTCTCTCTCTCTCTCTCTCTCTCTCTCTATCATTCTATCTATCTATCTATCTATCTATCTATCTATCTATCTATCTATCTATCTATCTATCTATCTATCTATCTATCTATCTATCTATCTATCTATCTATCTATCTATCTATCTATCTATCTATCTATCTATCTATCTATCTATCTATCTATCTATCTATCTATCTATCTATCTATCTATCTATCTATCTATCTATCTATCTATCTATCTATCTATCTATCTATCTATCTATCTATCTATCTATCTATCTATCTATCTATCTATCTATATATCTATCTATCTATCTCTCTCTCTCTCTATCAAATACCAATAATAGCACAAATTATGTTTTCCAAGGGGACCTCGTCCTGCCACAACTAAAGATGTCACCAAAGAGTATAGCCTGATAGACATAAAGAGAGTGGAATAGTGAGGTGAAGCTAAAGAGCAAGACAGGCCACATCAGGCGCTATACTTACAACCACGTTCTCGCCATCGGGATTGACGGCGTTCCTGGCTCTGTCCATCATGTCGAGGGCCAGACGGGCAATGCAGCGAGCGTGGTCATCGCACGCCTCAGGCAGCCCGCTCACTGCCATGTACTTGTCGCCCACCGTCTCCACCTGCAGACAGAAAGCAAAACGGTGGAGTACAAGAATGTGTCTTTATACATGTAGTTTGACTGTACTCTGTC
Organism: Theodoxus fluviatilis; assembly: GCA_034096865.1. NCBI lineage: Eukaryota > Metazoa > Mollusca > Gastropoda > Cycloneritida > Neritidae > Theodoxus > Theodoxus fluviatilis. Next base: position 92,525 of record JAWQFJ010002863.1, read on the forward strand.
TCTGTCTCTGCCTATCTGTCTCTGTCTCTGCCTATCTGTCTCTCGCTCTCTCTCTCTCTCTCTCTCGCTCTCTCTCGCTCTCTCTCGCTCTCTCTCGCTCTCTCTCGCTCTCTCTCTCTCTCTCTCTCTCTCTCGCTCTCTCGCTCTCTCGCTCTCTCTCTCTCTCTCTCTCTCTCTCTCTCTCTCTCTCTCTCTCTCTCGCTCGTACGGTGGAGTACAAGAATGAGTCTTTATACATGTAGCCTGACTGAACTCTGTCTCTGTCTCTGCCTATCTCTCTCTCTGTCTCTCTCTGTCTCTCTCTCGCTCTCTCTGTCTCTCTCTCGCTCTCTGTCTCTCTCTCTCTCGCTCTGTCTCTCTCTCGCTCTCTCTGTCTCTTTCTCTCTCTCTCTCTCGTTCTCTCTCTCTCTCTCTCTCTCTCTCTCTCTCTCTCGCTCTGTGTTTGACAGTGTGTGTGTGTGTGTGTGTGTGTGTGTGTGTGTGTGTGTGTGAGTGTGTGTGTGTGCATGCATGTGCGCGCGTCTGTGTGTACGTGTGTATGTATCTGTGTATATGTGCTTGTGTGTGTGCGTGTGCGCGCGAGTGTGTGTGCGTGTGTTTGTTTGCTTGTTTGTGTGGATAGTCCAAAGACATCACCAGTGAACAATCTCCATCTATGAGGATCTCTCTCCTCTGCACACACTAAAATGCATGAGAACAAGTACAAATTCTTCAGCAAATGGGCACATGCAAGTATGCACGCACATGCATGCATGTACATACAAAGACTCGCGTGAACGTGTCAACAAAGCATGCACAGAACATACATAAGCTGAAGGCTGTACAAGCATGGCATGGTCACATCAGTAGAGATCGTAGTGCTCCGACAGAACTCGTTTCTACCTTTGTCACAGTTAGAACATAGTGTGGATGGAGAGAGAGAGAGAGAGAGAGAGAGTGTGTGTGTGTGTGTGTGTGTGTGTGTGTGTGTGAGAGAGAGAGAGAGAGAGAGAGAGTGCGAGAGAGAGAGAGAGAGAGAGAGAGAGAGAGAGAGAGACATAGAGACAGAAACGGCTGTGTGTGTGTGTGTGTGTGTGTGTGTGTGTGTGTGTGTGTGTGTGTGTGTGTGTGTGTGTGCGCGTGTGTCTGTGTTTGCGTGTGTGTGAGTGTGTGTGTGTGTGTGTGTGTGTGTGTGTGTGTGTGTGTGTGTGTGTGTGTGTGTGTGTGTGAGTTTGTGTGTGTGTGTAACCTAGTTTGCATCCAAGACTACCACCGGCACGTGAAGTTTCAAATTCCCAGATAAACAATACCTGGCAAAATGCTAGTTCCTCTTAGCCAACTTCATTTTCAAGAGGACTTTGTGCTGTATCCAATATATATAAAATCAGCATTTAAAATGTAAAACTACCGGGGGGAAAAGGTTTACGAAAAAAGGCCTCAATAAGAAAGGTTGGTTCTGCTATCTAGTTGCCCGTTAAGGTTGATGTGGTGATCAAAAGAAGTATCAATTAAAACAGATTTTGACCGCTTCTTTAAAAAATGAGGGTTTGAAATTCTAGGCTGTAAATTTTACAGACAAAGAAGATGTTAAGACCGTTTGAGTCCCCTAGTCAGCTTTAAGTCTCACACTAAATCACAGCTTGTTACTTTGAGCACTTACGAAATATTCGATTTTAAATTACCCCTGCAATCTGAACAATTCACCCTTAAGGGCTCAGCAAGAGGAATCTCAACTGCCACAGGGAACTATCGATCAACACTACCACTTAAAGAATACAAAATGAACGTGTGCGTTGATGTTGATGTCATCTTTGAGTCACCGTATCGATTAACAGGGTGAAGCTGTAAACAATAGCGACCATGTTCTCGGCTTTACCGAGAATGTGTCTGAGATATGAGAACCAGGTCAGTCTTCTTTGACAGGTGGTTGAAGCAAAAAAGTTTTGAGGTCATATTTTTCTTCGAAGGAGGAGAAGTTATTACCCAAGAAAACTCAAGGACACCCATTTAGAGAAAACATTTTACTTGTAGTTATGTCGAGCAAATGAGAGCGGACATGCAAACAAACGAGGAAGTTTGAAAAAATGTTTGAGCTACCAACAGCTGACAGACCATGAAATAAACGGTCAACGCACACTACAGAATGGTCACAGTGTGCTTCCCGGGGAAAAACATTGATGCGCGAGCTGGCGAAAACATCCTGAAGGCCTTCTCAAAAGGATGCGGGCAGATTGGGAGTGAATGGGCAGATTGGACAGCTGATTAGGATCGCAGTGGGCTCGGCCCAATCCGACAACGAGGAATGAGGATCGACAGCACAGAATCCACAAATCAATGATGACTCGGCGACAGTAATCAAATAAAGTGTTTTTGTAAGCACTCTCAATTAATGCCGGGCACAGCGGTGAAAACGTAACGCCATCTTACTCTGAAGGCGTAAATCATATCCTGGGGCCTTGCCCCGGGAGGAAGGAGACGGATCGTGCAGAGGGTCGCGATGAGGCGCAAGAACCCATAAATTCAAACGCGAACCCCTTTTCCTCTCGAGCGGCGAGATCTCTGGCTGAAGACCCTCGGAGCAGCCCGCTCCGTGCTTTCATAAGGGTTCCCAAGGCACTTGTGGAGTTTAAATCGCGTAAACGAGCCCCCATTCGCCCCTAATACTTTGTTTATTCAAATCAAGAATCGATAGTGGGGTGATTGGTTGATCGATGGCCCTTCCTGATTGGCGAGGGGCCGGGGACACCGCGCTCACAGCACAAGGAGGAATGCGTGAGGAAGGCACTTGAAGGCGTGGGTTTCAAGTGCCCATTTTGCACGAACCCTCGCTGACGGATGACTCAGCCCCGAATGAAGAGACAAAGAGAAAAAAAAATGTCCACCATCTAGCATTGCCGTCTTGGCCTTAGCATTCCAGGCGCTGTGAGAGTGGATCGACCCAGGAATTTGAGGACGAGGACGAGGGAAAGTTGAAAGATATGCCTGTTGGCATGGCGCTGTTTGTGGTACGCCTGCTCTAGGTCAAGTGAGCATTCCCTTATACAGGCCGGAGTGTTTCAACACAAAGAAATCGGGATAACGTCGGTCCATGTGCAAACATGAATATGGAGAATTCCGATCTGTCTTTACAATATGAGATGTCGACGATGACATTTTCTTTCCAGCTCCTTCCCAATTATTCTATAGCTATGTTCTTGCAAATTTATCTTTAAATGCTATCAACCACCTTGCTAATCAGTGAGTTCAAAACAGCAGCCCTTATCCAGAATGGATGGTGCGAGGCCCCGAAACGCGTGTTTATCATTTTCCCACTCTTGAATAAAAAAAGGCTCCCTTCGTTGTCTCCTTTTAGAGCCTGTCTTGTCGTGAACAGAAATTGGTGGAAATTCATTGGCTAGACTGAAATAGGCTCCCATTGAGTGACTAGCTTTGACCGAACCGATGTGTGAAACTCGTAGAGAACTTTCCAAACATTCTGACGTAATGTTTTCGAAATGTGGAGATAAAAAGGAAGCCTCTTCAACGGCCAATAACTAAGCATCAGTTGCAGCGTTTTTGTGGCCATTTCTATCATTGAAATATCACTCAAAGCACTCTTAGAATCGGTTGATAACTCATATTTGACAAAAGTGGAGTTAAGACTCGTTTCTTTGTGACAGTCACCATTGATTAAGAGGTGACGGTCTCTCTAACGCTTGCCTCGGAGCCATCTTGCACTTAGGCAAGAAGAGATGAACACATCTTACGTTTCAGACCTTGACGAAGTGATCAAGTTGTGTTGAGACACTTAATAGAGATAAAGATACTACTAGATGTAGTTCCTTAGCTCTTTTTTAAGCTAAAGTGCCTGCCGAAGAATCAAAAGTAAATAACTGGTTTTATGAAGAGATGTATCACCCATATCTGAGACTTCAACTTTACTCGCAACCTCAACATCATCAGTTCAAACAGTACTTCGATCAAGCAGTAACTCGATATACAAAAGCAAGACACGCCATCGTACATTACGCGCTTTATGTAAGATGCTTCAAGGAAAGGAAATCTGTGTACACGAATCGACACTAACAAAAGCGAGTTTCTGCAAATACAACACAAGGCAGTCAAGTCAGCTCTCGAAACATCTACACCACTAGGCCAATTCGACGCTGACCCAGTATTTTTATCAATCAACGGCTCGATAAATGAGTGGGAAGAAAATTCATCGTGTTACAGCCAGGTCCGTTATGTAAAACCTATTGAAGAAAGAAAATATGTGTGCCCGAAGAGACATGAAGATAGGCGGGTTTCTATAAATACGACGCACGGGAGTCGCGCCAGTTTTCGAAACGACTACACCACTTAGACAGTTCGAACCAACCACAAAGCCAGCCAGTTTACAATGGCTGGGTAATTGGCTCTTTTCAGAAGGACGCTGACTTTGGCGCGTTACTAACAAGCAAGCCACGTAACTAGCTGGCAACGTTACAGCGCCCCATTCACTATAGGCTTGTCCCCGCGTAGATTCCTAATGACGCGGTTGTGTTGAAGAAGAGGAAAATCAATGGGACTGTTTCTGTGCCCTACATACTTCCCATGAAACCATGTACGAGCCCAAGTCGCAAAATCACTGCGGGACGAAGGAAGATCGATGATAAAGACGCCACGCAATGACGGTTCCCGTCGAAAGCGGGACAGCAGATGACGGGCAGTCAGAGACCCCTCTCAGAGACGCTGGGACTCCGTGGTAGTGCGGTTAACACTTGTATGCTGCCATGAGCCAGCAATGGGCTGAAATGCTCACTCGCCAGGGAGAGGAGATGGTGCTGAAATATAGCTGTCCCACCTTTTCTGTCACTGAGCTTGTTGCCAGAACTAGACTGATCCAATCATTCCATGATCAGAGAATAAAGTGTCCATCGATCTTAGACGCAGATACTCTACATGTACATACAACCAATGCGTTTACCTTCATCTTATTGTTGACATCAATTACTGCAGTTCCTGTGCACTGGAGTCAGCTGAGGCCGTAGGAGGATTAAGTCAAGTGGAATGCATATCCGTCTCTCACGCGTGATTTTGGAAAACCGCCACTTGTAGGTGGTCGAGGCACTTTCAGGTGGTCGAGACACTTTCAGGTGGTCGAGACACTTTCAGGTGGTCGAGACACTTTCAGGTGGTCGAGGCACTTTCAGGTGGTCGAGGCACTTTCAGGTGGTCGAGGCACTTTCAGGTGGTCGAGACACTTTCAGGTGGTCGAGACACTTTCAGGTGGTCGAGACACTTTCAGGTGGTCGAGACACTTTCAGGTGGTCGAGACACTTTCAGGTGGTCGAGACACTTTCAGGTGGTCGAGGCACTTTCAGGTGGTCGAGGCACTTTCAGGTGGTCGAGGCACTTTCAGGTGGTCGAGGCACTTTTAGAGAATTCCCATGAGGGAGACTGAAAATTCCTTACGTGTCCTTTGGAAAACTCCCACTCGCGGGAATGGCGAATCGGAGATATTCATTGCATGCTAACCCTTACCCAGCATGGCAGAGGTAAAACGTTTACCCTAAACATGACTTTTCAGAGAGAGAGAGAGAGAGAGAGAGAACGAACGAACGAACGAACGAACGAACGAATGGTTTATTGATCAGGCCTCCGGCCCTTTTCAAATGATACAGTGTACCATGAAATCAACTCAATCAAAATATATAATGCTACTCTCTCCTTCGGCAGGTTACATTGCAATCTACTCCGTATAGAAAGTATTCTGTTCATGCAAATCTATCGCTTCCCTTCGGCGCATAAGTGCTTTATACAAATAAATGCTTGTCGTTCTTATGACATACTTTTGCTTTGATGACATGATGGATTTGGTTGGGTTGTCGCAATTTACGTCTATGAATTTCAGAATATAGCGTTCTCTCAAATCGTACAATGCAGGACATCTGAGAAGAAAATGTGTTTCAGTTTCAAATTATTCTCTACACAGAGGACACAACATTGCTACTGCATCAGGAACGAATCTCCATTTATGGATGTACAGCTCAGAAATACCCATTCGGAATTTAATAAATACATCCCTGAATATTTTTTGTCTATGTCATACAGATATTGCTCTACATCCCATCCATTCTTGATCTCTCTTTAAAAAGTGTACCTGTTACTCTTCAGTATTCTTTTTTCCCAATCTGTACTGAACTTGTACATCAGTTTTTCCCCTCAATCTCTTAAAAAAACTCAGTCTCATCACTGGCTTAGAGAGAGAGAGAGAGAGAGAGAGAGAGAGAGAGAGAGAGAGAGAGAGAGAGAGAAAAGAAAACTGCTAAAATACGAGGACGTAGTTAACAAAATAGAATTCGCGTTAAAAAAAGCGGGAAACAGGTGGAAATCTCAGGCGTGACCAGTCGTATTATGACACGAATTGAGTGTTTCATTTGAAATGGCCAGGATGAAAAGTTCCCATTAGAAACACAAGTTATCACATTATGTTTCAAATACATGTTTAAGTTGTGGTCGTTGCCGTCATCAGCATCATCAGCAGCAGCAGCATCAGCAGCAGCAGCAGCAGAAGCATAAACTCCTCCTCCTGCTCCCTCTTCTTCTTCTTCTTCTCCTCCTCCTCCTCCTCCTCCTCCTCCTCCTCCTCCTCCTCCTCCTCCTCCTCCTCCTCCTCCTTCTATCAACACCACCACTACGACTACCACACTCATGGACAACATCGACACACCGCCATCATTTGATCATCAACAACATTATCATTATTATCGATAATCGCTGTCGTCGAAATCATTGTCTTCGTCATGCCCTCAAAAACTTCTAAATCAATATGCTTTTTCGTGATTCTCCATAGTATGCAGCCTCTGTCATTTTGGCATTCGCGGCAATCACAGGTTGACAAACAATGGCGCAACGGAAACGAAATTCCAGCCACATTACGACCTTCTTGACAGTTAGCAAAGCGCATGTGAGGAAAACATCGTGAGATTAGATGTATCGGCCTTAGTTAAAATTTAAAAAATGAATTTCATACCAGATGGGTGCAGAGCGTCTCTATCAAACTTGTATAAACTGAGGATCAAAAAACTTAGCCATACACGAATCGTAGCTACAGACTACAAGGGAAACTTGCTTTTCTTTTCATAAAGTATTTCTACATAATTATACATCCTTGGTTTCCCTGTGTAAAACAAGTCATAAACTCAGCAACCTAAAGTAAACAATGAAGGTCAAACCATTTGCCAAATGGCTAGCAATAAAAGGTATGCAGTACATCTGAGTCAAATTTCTTTGCACACACGCACGTTTTGATCGATACTGGAGGTGCCCCCACCGACGGCATGATTAACGGCAGTGGAGGTTTCGATTCTCGCACCATGGGTCAGATGGGTATTCTTCTCAAAGTAGCCTTAAACTTTTTACTCGCCTGGAACCTAATAAAAAGTTTTGCAATGTTTGCGGTGTATGTTCACATATTTCCTGGGGGAAAGTCAATGGATTGGCAAAACCCATGCCTAGTAATTATCATGATTACAAAGTTTTGCCGTTGGAATAAACATTCGTAGGAAGAGGGTTCATAAACTGACACTTTAGTTTTTTGTTTGTTTGCTTGTTTGTTTCGATGCATACATACTGCAGATCATTAAATACTCGTATAAAAAGGTTACCTCGAAGTGATTAAGTTTTTATACTCAAGAACTGGACACCTTCTCTGGCGTCTGATTCTAAATGCGTAGGTAAAACATACATCAAATAAGTATTCTGGAGAAGGAGTTCCTTTAGAGGACAAGAATTTCATAAAAATCGAGACAACACACAGTCTTCAGAGGAAGAGCCTACAGTCCTCCGTCTTCAAGTGTTTCGGCCCTGTCTTCCTGACACTCTCGGGGTGGGGGGTGGGGGGTGGTGGTAGGTGGCCAGGCACACTGTGTGGTGGTCTGCCTCGCCGAAGCGCAGGTTGGGTGTGTGAAAAGAAGAGAGCCCGTCCGCCTACTCAGTGCACAGTAGAATAATATTTCTACTTCACAGAAATAATGAAATTATCCCGGCCACTAGACATTCGACCACCTTGCAGAGGAACCATTCTTGGTTTCTTTGGTGTTTCCTCCACTGGGTCACCAGGTCCTGTGAAACCTACCGAGCAATAGGATCGTCCAGATGCTGCTGCCTCACACGGTGGTCCATCCCTTGAATGGAGACTTGCTACTCAAAGGAAGGATGGGCTTGTCACCCTGTCGACAATGAGATGGCACCTGTGCCGGGGGTCCTTTCCATTGACCTCTCGACAACAGCGCGCAAGCATACTCCAGTATGGGGATTAACACGTCCGATTAATGATAAGGTTTATTGGACCACAAGTATCCTCACGTAGGCTAGGTGCTGTGCCACGCATGCCTAGGACAAAGCAGACAGATCCTTGAAGGCTGCCTCATAGTGTTTCTGCCCACCACATGGTCCATTCCTTAACGCGGTGTGGTGGTTTGTGTGTCTCTATGACCCTAAGAGCTATGCCAGCGGGAGTGTAAACTCCTGGCAGGGCTTCCCAAGCTGGACAGGTCGAAGGGTAGAGGCCAGACTAATATGGACCATCCTCTCCCCATCCCCCCCCAACCCCCCTCCCCCCCCCCGACCCCCGTCCCCCCCCCCTTCCCCCGCCTGTGCTCACAGGACAGGTCTTTGGGCCATGAGCTAAAGGTGAGATAACCCCGAAAGAAACCTCGAGTACTGAAGTCGGATGTGCTGGGCCGCACGGCGCGCTCTAATAAACCACAACACTACGCATCAACTGCCATTATGACACATGGAGACAGAATTGACAGTAATGGTGCTCGCCCTGTGGGGATCCACCAGGCAGGTGCAGCGCCGGGCTCCGCGCCTCGAAGGAGTCCACCCCTAGCTACTGGAGGTCCCTTCATCTCGTCTTGTGGAGCCAGGGGACGAGAAAGGAAAGGGACTGGCCCAAAAAACAGCAAAGCCAAGGGCAACCCCACCATTAACATCATGCATTGGCTTCACAAAAAGGTGCATGTTGTGCCCTCCCCTATGTGTCCTTGTGGAGAGGCAGAACAGGACACGGCCCACATCCTACAGGACTGCGGGAGCCTCCGGTTGCTGAGGGCAGAGATTTAGCCAACGCCGGAGTCCTTGCACAACAAACTGTACGGGCCGGTGGATGCGCTGCAGAGTACCACTGATTATATTTCAAGATCTGGACTCCAAGTGTGATCGGCGATCGAGAAGAAGAAGAAGTGTCCCTGCCAGTTCAGATAAATCCCCACAACGAATGGGGTTTGTTATGCTTGCTTCGTTCCGACACACGTCAAAAGCGTTCTGGTTTTGAGTGAGGTGTGAGAATACTCGCAAAGTGTGCATGAATGCAAGTTCTGTGGTGCAAAACATCACGGAGATTCCAGAGAGGATCAAGCTCGTGAGATACGGGTCACTGTGCCACTGGTTTAGACAAACATCGCAGATGACGAACGACGTCGAAAGAAAGTAAGACGGAGATATTCTCTCGAGCAAATCGAAATCGTTTGACTGCATTTTGCCTTTTTAATGCCAAGATGCGAGGAGTAGTAGCGACACAAAAGTAAAGTCTTTCGTGGATAGAGGTAGCGATTCAAAGGATACGGACATCAATGTTTAAGCGTAACTCTGGATCAGATACAGCAAATGCAGTGCACATTTGCCCTACTATGGACTCGACCATGGGCGCGTTTGTTAGGCAAGTGGCTCGCCTCGATGGCTAGTCGAGGGGGAGGGGGTGGGGTGGGGGTGGGGGGGGGGGGGGGGGGGGGGAGACGCTCCTACGGCTAAAAAACGGCCAATCATCAACTGGCAAAGCTGAAGTCCGAGAGAACATGGCTGCATCCTGGCGCGAGGGTCGGTGAAGAAGTTGCCGATAGACGAAATAACTGACGATACGCATATCACATCAGTTTTTCACTTGATAGAACACACCATGGTGTCATATCGAATGGCAAGATCACTTTTTCAACGAAAAAAAGCAACCCGGGTTCAACTGTAGACAATTTTGTCGAAAATGTTGTGCCTCGATTCATTTCGATCAATTCAAGGGACATAATTCATAGAGCGTACGTGTACGGTGTTGCGTGTTTGCAAACGATAAAAAATGTTCGGCAGTGTATGTCCAGAAATAACCTATACACCTACTCCTCAAAATATACAAATGAACACTCGAACAGCAAATACTTCCGTGTACGTACACTTTTCCATTCTCGGACCCTGAGAAGCACATTACAGGCACTGCCGTCTATCAGCGGCAAACACAATTGGCACGGTCTCCGCCATTTTGGCTCATCCGGGCCTCAGCAACGGGACGCATCGAGGGAACTCCGGAGCTCCCTCAGCCTCCCTCCTTCACGGCGAGTGCCTCCTTATGAGCGAGGATTGCAGCAACGCCTAGCCCTCGCGATTCTCTCGAGATTCTGCGCCTAATAAACGCGCCCCGTGTGTGGTAACGATTAAGTGTAGGCCTATTTGCGTAAATGCGTGCGTGTGCTTCTGTGTTTGTGTGTACGCGCGCGTCTATCGACGCGTTGTCCATCCTCTCTCTCTCTCTCTCTCTCTCTCTCTCTCTCTCTCTCTCTCTCTCTCTCTCTCTCTCTCTCTCTCTCTGTCTCTGTCTCTGTGTCTCTATCCCCCCTCCCCCCCCCCCCCCCCCCTCTCCCTCCGGACAGGAAGCGCGTCACACAAATTGGCGGGAAGTAAGGCAGCATCAGGGTACGATCCGGACAGATGAGTTATCGATAGGCGATTAATCGATTGGCTGAGAGTCACAGCAGAACAGGCCAGAAATCGATATTCTGGGCGTGCTGAAAGATGTTTCCGACACCAGGTGTCATGCATGGTCTCATCCAACACGGGTTTCCTCTACGTGGGAAGTCCCTGGTGAGAAGATTTCGAGAATAGACCCACTCTCCTTGTTGACGGTCGAAACCCTCCGGCAGTTTTCATGAAAGGTTCCGTGTGGTCACATGTGCAAGCTGTCATTAAAGTCACGTCTCCGTAACTTCACCGGTTGAAAGGTTGTATTGCGCGGCGGTTGATAAGATTTTTTCAGTGAGGAACCTGCAAATATCACCGGTGAAAGATCTGGGTCTTTCTGTAGATGGATGGCTGTCCTGGTTCAAAGCCTAGAACGGAGTTGCAGAGAACGCTTTGACAGAGTATACGAAAAAATCTTTCTCATGCGCATGGCTCATCAGAGTAACGCGGTTTCAATGTCCACGCCTGAACTACTGCGTGGAGGTGTTTGGTCAGTGTTTCATGGGAGTGAAGCATCCGTAACTACTGCGTCTGAAGATCGCTGTAGTCTACCCCCAAAAAATCAGAATTGTGAATGTGCCTTTAACTATAGCAGAGTTGAATTTCTTCAGTAGAACTACTTACATTTCAGTGGAGAAATTGTACCGTTATCCTGGTTACAGAAGACATCCATTCCAAATACGGGTGTTCATTATAAATCTAAGCAACACATGCACGGGATCTAGTCACATATATATATATACGAGCAAGATGCAGTTGTCCATTATTAATTTTGTTGGCTTAGGTATTGTATTTTTAGCTAGCATTGAGAATCTTAATTACTTCAGTCTAACTTCTTTCTTTCTTTCTTTCTTTCTTTCTTTCTTTCTTTCTTTCTTTCTTTCTTTCTTTCTTTCTTTCTTTCTTTCTTTCTTTCTTTCTTTTTTCTTTCTTTTTTCTTTTTTCTTTCTTTCTTTCCATATTTTTTATGAGGCAGAAGACATCAATGACCTCTGCACCAAATATGTTGATGACCCTTAATTTTGGAATATACACGTACGTCCATTTTTCAGGTTTGCGAACTTCGAGTCCCACAGCTACAACGAGGGGCTGATTCCACGACTTTTGCGATTCTCTAATAATGCCTATGATGGCATCTATTCTTCACAGTCCTCTAACGGCGGTTTGTTTTTCTTTTTGTTTTTAATGTTCAACCACTTTCTAAAATCATTTTTGGATGCCGATGTACTTTTTCACTCCAGTTAAAAGTGTCGTGCTGGACTTTGCTCCGTCGAAAATCTTCAAATTGTGCTCACTGGGTAGTTGGACTCGAGCGCAACGCTGCTTTGGCGGGAAAACCTTCTGCTTCGAGACAAACTGGTCTTCAGGAAGGCGTCTTTGTGTCGGGAAAAGTTACACCTTCAGTAACGACCTCCGCTTTATCTGGAGGGCGCCGGATGACAGGCCGAGTGGTCAGTTGGACTGCTGGCCATTCTTGACCTTGCTTACACCCGGACTTACCTGCCTGCCAGGACGTCCGAAGTCAGCCAGGACACGAGGGAATGCGGGGTCCCACAGCGTGTCCTGCCCAAATCCACTCTGTACCGAGCTTGCTCTGACTCATGTTGGGGTCATCCTCTCCTTCGTGCTGCTCAACTCCAGCTGCTCCTGCCCTGCTGTCGCTTGACTTTGTTCTCGGTCTTTCTGGATTACTCGGGTTCCTTACACCTGCTGTCGATTATAGTGAAAGGAATGGGAATTGAATGTGATGTTACAGGTAGTTAGTTTGTTCACATCTTTGCACTACTTTATAACATACTTCATGTAATGAATAGGAATTGAGACAAGTTTTGGGGGGCTTTTTTTGCGTTGAAGGTTGCCATTGCAGATCATTCGATGGAGCATGGACTATACGATTATAGTGCTGCGACTTTTGAGTATGATGAACTGTGGATGGTGGAATCCCAGCGGACGTCCTATACGGCGAACTGTGGACAGGCAAGATATCTGTTGGTCGTCCACAACTGCGAGACAAAGATGTATGCAAGCGCGACCTTACTTATTAAGGCGCTGGACATCAGCACCAGGGGTTAGGAGGACACTGCCAGGGACCGCACCAGTTGCAGAAGAGAGCTTCACGACAGACTAAGGGAGGAAGAGATGAGACTCCTGAGGCTGGAGGAAGAGAGACGCAGTCAGCAGAAGGACAGGACGCGCCGGGGTGAACATCTTCAAGTGCAACCGCTGCAACAGAGACTGCCATTCCAGAATCGGACTCCACTGCCACAGTAGAGTCTGCAAACGGACACCAGCTCCAGGGCCAGGAGGTATGGTGGGACACAACTGACGGAGGCCTACCACTTGGCGCCAGAGTCGGTGAAGAAGTTGCCGATAGACGAAATAACTGACGATACACATATCACACCAGTTTTTCACTTGATAGAACACACCATGGTGTCATATCGAATGGCAAGGGTACTTTTTCAACGAAAAAAAGCAACCCGGGTTCAACTGTAGACAATTTTGTCGAACATGCTGTACCTCGATTCGTTTCGATCAATTCAAGGGACATAATTCATAGAACGTCTTGACTTGCTCTTACTCTGACCAACCCTACGTATGTTGTAGTCAGTTGCCTTACATAGCCTAAAAAGGTTGATAAGTCGTAGTTTCATTCATTCGTTCATTCGTCCGTCCATCCATCCATCCATCCATCCATCCACCCCACCCTTCCATCCATCCTTCCATCCAGTCAGTCAGTCAGTCAGTCAGTCAGTCGGTCATTTCACACTGATGACGCATTAAAACAAAGCCATTCTTGCTATACAGAGATTATTAAATTAGGTACACTGTCATGCAGGTAGTATTGTCAATGATATTTGTGCTGTGAAGACATGTTCGGATCTAACGTCCCTACAAACGTTACCGAGAACCAGAGTCCAAAATTACTGCATAGCATTTGGCCCAGGGCAGAAGTCGAGCAAGTTACCTTCCAAATCTTTTCGAAAACGATGTTGCGTTTCACATGAAAAAAGTGACCCGCTTTTTCTAGACACCCACACCCGCCATACACGTGCACAATAGACGAGAAAATCCCACCCAGAAACTGTTTTCGTGTTGATCTTGATAATGTTTGGCACGGTCGCGTGAACTCTTGTCAAGAGGCCTCAAATGAATGACAAACTTCCATGAAGGTCAGACCATAAGCCCCCCTTTGTCTTTCGCCTCCCATTTACCACAGCTCATGTATTCGATGACAAACAAACTGCTAATCTTTGTTGTGTACCGATTTTCGCTCGAGTTCACATCCTTTTGAGGAGGGACGATTCAAAGAACACATAAGCTCTATTCTGGTGAAGCGCTGAAGAACATCACGTTGAAACCTGAAAAGGTTTCCAAAAGAAGGAGGCTAAATATCCATCGCGGCCGTGCATTCTACGCCTGACTGACTTCTTCAGAGAGGATTAACTTCGGCCATAAAACTACCGGAAGCGAGACTAAGCTTCATACAGCCACCACGGAACTGATCTTATCACAGAGTTCGAAGAGCCCTACCGCACAGTTTGAAGTCAACAACATATTTTGTGGAACGCGCCTCGTCTTACTGCTGATCTACGAAGCCTTTAATGGTGACCTTTGGTGAATCGCGTATAGGAATACCAGTGCATATTTACGCCAGACACTGGGCCGCATCAGTGGAGCCCACCTTAGTTGCACTCGCTTCTTTAGCAAACATGACCTGCCTTGGCCTCCTCAGTCCTAGGCTTGTTGAGTTTGAGTGGTGTCCTTGCATGTTGTTGAGCCCGTTCTTCGATCTTTCAGTCGTCAAAGACACCCCGACCCTCGAATCTGACCGCCAGCAGTCCAGGACGCAATACTTAAAGTCACTGCACACAGACGATCGTTGCTTCTCCCATTAGACAGCGTTTGTCGTAAGGTGCAAACCAATTTAACGCACCTCAACAGGCATCACATAGATGGACTGGACAAGTGTTGTGCACGCCAGATGAGCGGTCGTCCAGAATGGTGCACAGGGAACTGGTTCGGGGCAAGCATTCTCGCTGTAGACTGACGAAGCGACACAAAGACTTTCTCAGGTCTGGAGCATCTACAACGACCACCATCAACATGAGTTGTAACAAAAACCTTATTGGACTGTTTCAACTTACCCGTTCTATTTGTCTTAGGTTCGGGAGTGTGAGAGAGACTCTGCTTTGAGGCTTCTACAGAAAGTTTGTTTCGAACAAGGACAGACGAATGTCTTTCATCCCCCTCAGGGGCCACCGTCACTGCTCTGTGCTACACGCTACAGGTCTTTCCAGGTTCGTATTACTGTACTGTAAGGACTGAGGTGTAAAACGGGGTGTTGGGGGGGTGGGGGTGGGGGACTTAGTCAAGTTCGTCCGCAGACAGGTTACATGCACCCCCAGGGAGTCTCGATGTTCTTGGAAGGAAAATTTTTAGTTGCACAATGACAAAGAGGTAAAAGAATAAGTTGTGAGTGTCCATTAATGAGTGGACAGTTGTGAGATAAAAACAATTACCTCTACCTTCCCACGTCACCGATTAAAGCGACACTATTGGTCTCTTCGAACCCGAAGACGATTATATTTGCGTATCATTAGGGTGAATGGGGGACCTCAGCCGCTCGAACGTAAAGTAATCCGTCCTGCAACTATGAAAATGAAATCAAGAAAACGTATTCCCTCGATTTGGGAATCAGCGTATTTTATGCAACGAGTGCCGTTGCCTCGAGGCAGATTCTCTCTGCAGAGATCCACAACCTTCACGTCTGGTGGTCTTTGTTGTTGCCATGGCAACTTCTGAACGTTGTCAAACCTGCGACACAGATCAGTCCCTTGTGACTGGAAACCTTCCTCAATCAAAGATTTTCCGCGTCCTCAATGCCTGAAAATGTGTGGAAGTGGTTACTGACACAGTTCATGGTAGTACTCAAGTGGTGTGTGTGTGCGTGTGCGTGTGCGTGCGTGCATGCGCGCGCGCGCGCGTGTGTAATATGGAGCTGTACACTTTAGTGCCTTTGACCATATAAATTGCCGTATAGTTTGCCGAAGAGAAAACTTGATTCTTTTGGTAGATTTGCCGTATTGAGCAGGATAAGCTGGGATTCTTTTTTTATAATAAGTAAAATATTTTAACACCTAAATCAAATTTTTGATAGAATGATTTCTGAGACAGTATCAAGGATTCTACTTCAGTCAGATAAAACTGTAAATGTTACTCCTCAGTTATCGTGTCGCGTCTTAAAATATTTAATTTATACTTTTCTTCTTTCAAAGGTCAACGTCATTTTAACCATTATATATAACTGGTGCAGGCCCCGAAATTGCAGCAGGCAGAGGTTCCAGCCGATCGGGTGGGTGGGTGGGTGGGTGGGTGGGGGGTGTAATTGGGGGCGGGGGGGAGGGGGGGAGAATCCAGCGGCTCCGTAGGTATGTGGTATATATGTCGACGCAGGAATGAAGAGACCAACGCATCTGCTTTGAAGCACAAGACTCCAGAGCGAGCGATGCACAAGTACTACTTGTGTTTTGTCGACCTTCTCTCATGAGAATGTTAAAGGTTACAATGCATGCATCGATTATGTATTCTCAATTGATCTCTCAGATTGCCTCACACGTCATCATCTATTGATCAGGCGATGAATAATATTATCTCTGGGTACCTAATACTTTAGCGAAAATACGGATGGCTGCAAGACTGCTATCCTCCACCGCCTCACCGATGTGGAATCAATTCAGCCTCCCAAGACCCCAATTTATTCCAAGGAAAAGGAAAACACCGCGAGTCAAGGGTCTCTTCTGACAGACAATGCTGCGATCGACGCAGTATCGAACTCCAATTCCGATGTTCACTTGCAGAGTAACGTACTTTAGTGCCACGACCTCACAAGCTGCCCACGCAAGTCTGCCTTCCTCCCACGCTAGCTTCAAACCTCCACTCTCTTCCACTTATCATTCAGCAGATTTCATTATCAATCTTCATAAATGAGAAAATAAGCACTAGAGATTAAGGCTTGAAGTCATTTAGCAATGAATGGTATAAATATATATCCTTCCTTGGAGCAAGATAAAGTTTACTTTGATGTCTTTTCTGCACATGCATAATGATGTTCTCTGTTGCAGCCTATGGAACAGAAACTTGCCGAGACCAAGCGCATACCAACACTATTTCTGGTCTGGACTTTTTGGTAACCGCTGGACCGTATTATTTGGAATTATCGATCCATTCACAGTTCTATATCAGTCGACCCCATTTTGGTGCCGTATCAATGGCAGGCGAAAACACTGGCGCCGAAAGACATCTATTTGAGATGGGTCGACGACTCTCAAAGCTTTCCCTTTCGGTCAGTCGGCCAAGGAAACATTTTCCTCAGCAATATGCACAGACCTCAGAGTGTGGGAGTCACTTCAGATCCAATGAAATGAATTCATCCGTGTTTCTCTTTTCATGTCGCAAGTGTGTCCTTATTGTATCAGTCCGTGAAATGTCACAGCTATGGGGAGAAAGTCCTTGTATGTCTGGACGCCGTCTGCAAAGTGCTCAATTGTAGCAACAACTGGGGCGCCAGCTTGCGTGCCTTGGGCCCAATAGTGTCGCTGAAAAACTCCCCGGGCGTGCGAGTCACGTGACTGTAAGGCCGTGATTTCAAAACTGTGGTACAGTGTCCGGAAATCTTGCCGACAACGACTCATTCAGCGATAGTGTCAGGCCATCATAGACACGTCGCGAAGAACAACGCCTCTTCGGTTAAACCTGAGCAGTGTTGCGTAGTCGCGAGGTCTCGGGAGACATGGGCTGGTGTCAGCACGTGTCAACATTTGATTGCCTTCACGTCTGATTTCTTCATGTTGACACCGGCCTTTTCCTCGCAAGATCTTGACTTTCCTCACCTCCAGGCAACGCGCCCCTGGGAAGTCCATCTTGGACATTGACGAAGCACACGTGCGACTTTTCCCATGGATGGTCGCGGGTCATGGCCACCTTTTTGAACAGGACGGTGCTTGTCAAACTGTACATCAAACAGCGAGGACGACAATAGAAGTAGTTGCAGATACAATGAAAATAATGAGGATGACAACATAAACAATGACGACGACGAACACAAAAGACGTCATGGACAACGACGATGATGATCATGACGTCGAAGACGACAACAGCGACGACGATGACAATAAGGTACTGATGATGATGATGATCATCATCAACATCATCAGCAGCAGCAGCAGTAGCAGCAGCAGCAGCAGCAGCAACAACAGCAGCAGCAACAGCAACAGCAACAGCAGCAGCAGCAACAACAACAACAGCAGCAACAATAACAACATAACTTTTGTCGTGTATACAAAGATACGTCTCTATGGTTCCCTTATGGGTTAGGGGTAAAAATAGACCACCGAATTTTCCTACGCTGATCATGAAAGGCAATAAGTTGGGAATTCAAGACATAATTTTTTTTCTTCCTCTAACCAACACTAGTGATTTTCGTTGTCAATGGCATTCAATAGCCTACAAAAGCTGAAAGGCTGTAAAACTCCATTCATATTCATCTTCTTAATACGTGTACGTCTGCACGGAATTTCTCCATAGGACTTCAGCTCTAGATGAGGCAAGAGCAGGGAAGACGATGGCACTCTTTCCTGGAGATCCTGATTTCAAGTCAGGTAGACTTCTACTAAACCTCACAGCTCGCAAGGTGGCGAGAAATCCCCTTCTTCACTTAGCCACTGTTTGACTTGGTGAACAGCACGTTGTAGGCAAACCTACAGCGAGGGATAGTCGTAGGAAAACCGCGCGCTAGATGTCGTTCCATGATAGCATAGGTTGTACTGAAGACTCCCAGGTTGTCCACCGGTCCTGCTGAACATGATGTGAGGCCTCATCTGATCATCTAATTGCTTGCGTAACCAAAGGAGCGTTCCCCAAATGATAGTGGCTCGTATCGATATGTAGCAACACATGTTCAGAGATTAGTGCTCACGGCGAGCGCCTGCTTGAGCAGGTATAAGAGAAAAGTTTTGGGCTTCGCAAGTGCTCGTCATGAACGCTCATCCCTGAACGTTTTTCAATACCTAGTTACATGAATCGCTATTCTCTGGGTAGCGTTTCTCATGTTCCGCTTTTGCTCACAGCAACATTGTTTTCACTGGACTCAAGCCCCCTTCGATTCCTGCCAGAATTTGCAACTTGAATGGCAGACAGACCGATGATTATCATGCATATGTGTCATGAAATTTGCAGCGAGGTTCCCAGGCCAACAGTGTGACTCGAAGACCAGATCCAATGAATATTGACAAAAGAATTGGAAAGAATTGCCATTCGCTATTTCCCAATCGGCGGCTATCCAGTATTATTACTAGGTGTTGTAATCTGTGTGCGCGTGAATGAGTATGAATTAACAAGGTGAACATTCATGATTCACCTTCGCCTCTGTGTGACTGTGAGAGTATTGGTTCAACGTCTATGACGTGCCAAAAATGATAAATCGCCCTAAAATGGAGCTTCCTGAACCTTCAATTATGGTTAACACTCAAAAAAGAAAATTATTGTATATTCTTTAAAGCGCAAACTGTTGTTCGGTCAACAGTTGCAAAGTACAGGAATTAAGGATACACAGTCACAAAGAAAAATGCTTGGACGAGACATTAGCTTTAGCTATTCAGGAATTCGTAGCCATCGTCGTTTTTGACTCACATGCAAAGCAAAAGTGAGTCTATGTACTCACCCGTTTCGTCCGTCCGGGCGTCCGAAAACTTTAACGTTGGATTTTTCTCGGAGACTACTAAGTCTATCAATACCAAATGTGGCATGATGGTGTATGATGACAAGGCCTCAAAAAACATACATAGTGACTTGTCCTTGCTTCAAGGTCAAGGTCGCAGGGGCCATAGATGTTGTCTAAAAACAGTCATTTTCCCCATTTTCTCAATTTTCTCTGAAGTTTTTGAGATTGGATACCTCACCTATATATGGTATATAGGGCAAAGTAATCCCTATCGTTTGATACCAGTTTGGTTGACCTTGCTTCAAGGTCAAGGTTACAGGAGCTCTTCGAAGTTGGATTGTATACATATTTTGAAGTGACCTTGACCCTGAACTATGGAAGATAACTGTTTCAAACTTAATAATTATGTGGGGCACATGTTATACTTTCATTATGAGACACATTTGGTCACATATCATTAAGGTCTAGGTCACTTTGACCCTTATGAAATGTGACCAAAATGGGGTAGTGAACCACTAAAAGTGACCATATCTCATGGTATAAAGTGCCAATAAGCACCATTGTGCTTCCTATGCCTTGAATTAACAGCTTTGTGTTGCATGACCTTGGATGACCTTGACCTTGGGTCAAGGTCACATGTATTTTGGTATTAAAAATGTGTAAAGCATTTCTTAGTGTATGATATCATTAGTCGGTTTAGCTGTTTGACCTTGACCTTGAAGGTCACCTGAAGGTCAAGGTCATATAAAGGTCAAGGTCAAGCATGTGAGTCGTATGGGCTTTGCCCTTCTTGTTACTGTTTGTTCTCGCAAAAGTTTGTATGGCAATGCCCTATACTCTTTGATCTAAGAATTTTTCGTTTTCATGCAAGTACGTTTTGATCTTCATGCTGTTGATATGAAGACATTTGCACTCGTGCAATACGTCAAGAATGTCGTTCAGGGTACAACTTCATCTTCACCAAACCTTGTACTCCCCATGCATTCCATTTTCCCACCCTATTTCGCACAGTTGATGCTTACATCCTCCATCAGATGTAGATACCTGATGTTTGCCAGTACACCGTGAGTAGAGCGAGTGTATGGAGAGAATTAATGTTTTCCTCGTTGACCCGAGGAGAGTTGACGAGCACATTCCAATAAAAAGGGGGAAATCGAGCGAGAACTCTTGCGCCACAAACCGTCTCGATTGGATGAGAGTGAAGAAAGTTGCTCTGGGTTTACTGGTGTGATTTGATTATGTGCTTGCAATAAAAACCACCCTTTTATGATGCCATTCGAGGTTTCTGATTCCCACTTTCAAAACTTTTTACTAGCGTTTTGCGCGAGCCATGATCAATTAAACTTTGGATTGCGGTAGCGGTTGACTAAAGACGCCATGGCGTCAGGGGATTAACCACGAACATGGAAGTTAATGGAGTCTTCTGCGGGTGGTTGCACAATCACTTTCGACTCGGGCATCACAAAATACTGTCTACGGGGGAAGCTCGTGGTTAAGTCAGCAGACTATACTGACAATCTGAGTTTATTAATACATTCTCAGCTGCAACTCCAACAACGGGAATTTTAAAAAATGTGAATCCTTTCCTTTGCAATTCCGTTTCATGCGGGCAGGGAAATGAATCATGCACGTGGATGTTATGAGATCGTCTCCGCACACCCAGAAGACTCATACAAGTCCGACCCCGTGCACTGATTAGGGCGAGAAGATATGAATCTTTCACAGCGTCTGGCTTTGGTGTCTGCTCATGCAAGGTAGCCTAACGAAGGCGCACTCCATACGGCCCTTTCACTCTCGATGGTGAACTGGTTTTGCTGAATATTCTGTACTCTTCCAGAATGTCAGCTATGCTGCATTGATTCTTTTTTGCGCGTTTACGTGCAAGCTGCCAATGCTTAAATATCTACATAAGCTTTTACACAAAATACAAGGAAAATAAATCAGCACTTTCGAGTCGCCCCTCTGCTAACATGATTATCATTGGTCAATTCGAGTTCAGAAGCATTTCTTTGTCGAAAAAAGATGTCGTGAACGGACACGTTCATGAAGAGCAGAGTGTTTCCTGTTATATTACGACTTTTAAAAAAAATCCATTTACGAGTTCTCAAAATCCTCAGTTTTTAGCCCTTGGTTATCGGGCCATCCTCTCATTCCAACATCACTTCAACTCATTAAATTTTGGACGCATGCACCATGTCTGCAGATGAACACGCCACAGATATTTTTTCACAAATTTCCGTGTGTGTTTTCTTAAACATTCGGGGTACGTTCTAGTGAGAGAAATGTGAGATGATTTGCGATTACTTCAGTAGCCCATCAGAAAAAGGTCGATATTTGTTTGGATGACACTCTGAAATGCAAACAGTTTCGAACATCTCACTCGATGGCCGCAAGCAACTGTAGATCGAGCGCTCCAACTGCACTTCTCGACTTAACATAATTTATGTACAGCAACGAGGGCGACTGTTATATGTAGTGATAGCTTGTGCCAGTCGTGCATGTGGTGGTAAGACAGGGGCAACCGTGATGATGGGAAAGAAAGGTATTGTTAACAAAATGTCACATCCCCCCCCCCCAAAAAAAAAAAAAGAAAAAAAAAAAAGAAGCAAAGTAGACGATGCGATTAATCTCAGACAGCTTGTGGTGTCCATACTTTCATGTGATTAAAATTAAACTTGCTTCTTAACTCTTTTTTTTTACGACGGAAATTGTTGAATCAAAGGAAAAAGTAAATGTATTGATTTTATATAGCGACTTGTCACCCCTATCTGATGCTCAAACTGCTTTACTTTCTACCCCCTGATCACTGGGCCACGAGCGATCTTTAATTATCTCTGACGGTGATTACCACGGAAACCGCAGGCCATTCACCCTGTGTCAAAAGTTCATGATGATGATCATCTATGTAATGAAAAGTTAGACCACTCCCTTCTCATCCAATACCATAGGAGTCTTGATACTTTCTTCTGCGTCGTCGCTGGAGTGACTGCTCGAAGGAAATCGGTGAACAAGGTCTTCTCTTTATTCGTCTCATTTTGGAGAAGTCTTTTCATCACGTAATGGTCTGTGCCAGTCATGACCAATTCGTCTTCGTCTTACGCGTCCATATTTCTTTTATTCATTTTTGTTTTCCCTCATGTGCGTCCTTTATCTCATGCACACACGCACACGCACGTGTGTAGACGTAATCTGGGAACTGAAAGGTCCATCGCACACGCGTTCGGGGGGGGGGAGAGAGAGAGAGAGAGAGAGAGAGAGAGAGAGAGAGAGGGAGAGAGAGAGAGAGAGGGAGAGAGAGAGAGAGAGGGAGAGAGAGAGAGAGAAAGACAAAGAGAGAGAGAGAAATAGAGAGAGACACAAAGAGAGAGAGAGAGAGAGAGAGAGAGAGAGAGAAGAGACATAGAGAGAGACAGAGAGACAGAGAGAGTGTGTGCTCAAACTCAAGTTTGCGTGCGTGCCAGAATGATGTGTGTGTGTGTGTGTGTGTGTGTGTGTGTGTTTGTGTGTGTGTGTGTGTGTGTGTTTGTGTGTGTGTGTGTGTGTGTGTGTGTGCGCGTCTGTGTGAGTGTGTGCGTGCTTACGTGCGTGCGTGCCTGTGTATGTGTGTGTGGTTGTGCAAACGCGCGAAGTTGTATTTGTATTGCGCTAAGGGTTGTGTTGAGAGGTGCGTGCGTGCATGTTAATGTGTCCATTTGTGTTTGCGAATCTGCGTGTGCATGCACGTGTGTGTACGTGTAGTCCTGAATGCATCTCTTACGTATTTATGTACCTATATATCTTAGGAATATGTATGCCTCAGCGAGCAGGGCATCCCCACCACTGTGTCGCGTATGCGTAGCCTCTTCCCCCTGAGGCCTTTAGGCCGCCCTCTTGCATAGCGTGGTGTCCCTTTAAGAGGTTCACCTGCTGCCTACCTGCCGGCCCCACTGCCTACCTGCCGGCTTGTCGGCCTTCGCCTGCATGTTTACTTGTGTTCTGAATTGCCTGTATTCAGACTTCATAAAGCTGTCCCTCCAAACAAGATTCAAGATGTAGGACAATTCACGACATGCCCACATGAATTCACCGGCAATATTTGGTGCCAAAAGTGACCACTTTCCCCAATTCAATAAGAGAGGTTGTATTTTTATTTCATATTGCACAAAATGGAAACATTAATTGGAAGCATGTTGTAACCTTGCCTTTAAATGCATGGGTACGTACATTTTAGCATGAAGAAACACAGAAAAAAACGCACGCCTATAATCAAAGGAAAATGAATGACTTCTTTCGTGAATTCTACAAACGTACTCACGTATTTGTTACTCAGCGGAAACACGCACACACACACACACACACACACACACACACACACACACACACACACACACACACACACACACACACACACACACACACAGAGTGAGTGAGTGAGTGAGTGAGTGAGTGAGTGAGTGAGTGAGTGAGTGAGTGAGTGAGTGAGTGAGTGAGTGAGTGAGTGAGTGAGTGAGTGAGTGAGTGAGTGAGTGAGTGAGTGAGTGAGTGAGTGAGTGAGATGATAGATAGATAGATAGATAGATAGATAGATAGATAGATAGATAGATAGATAGATAGATAGATAGATAGATAGATAGATAGATAGATAGATAGATAGATAGATAGATAGATAGATAGATAGATAGATAGATAGATAGATAGATAGATAGATAGATAGATAGATAGATAGATAGATAGATAGATAGATAGATAGATAGATAGATAGATAGATAGATAGATAGATAGATAGATAGATAGATAGATAGATAGATAGATAGATAGATAGATAGATAGATAGATAGATAGATAGATAGATAGATAGATAGATAGAGATAGAGATAGATAGAGAGAAATAGAGAGAGATAGAGAGAGAGATAAAGAGATAGAGAGAGACACAGAGAGACACAGAGAGAGATAGAGAGATAGAGAGAGATAGAGACAGAGAGAGACAGAGAGACAGAGATAGAGATAGAGAGATAGAGAGAGATAGAGAGACACAGAGACAGATTGAGAGAAAGAGAGAGATTGAGAGAATCAGAGAGAGAGAGAGAGAGATCCTTGTTCTCGACCCTGTGAAATTTCAAGCGGAGCCACATTGCGTGGAATGGCGTATTCGAGAGTGGAGGAGGAGAATGAAGCTCTCTACATGTATTATTCACGCTAATCCTGTTTTACATCTTGCTAAATCATTCATTTTTCATGCCCAATTTTCTCCCACTTTGAAACTTTAAAACAAGGAAGAAACCACCCCACCCACCACCCTCATTTTTGAGCTTACGTATGCTTCACTCTCTTTCAACCAAATCACCACAATAAACACAGGAAAACAAACAACTAATCAAACAAGCAATTAAACCCCATCCACATAACAAGAGAACTATTACGAAGGTCGCTGGCGCCGTGAGTGGGCATATCATCTGACTCTACGTTGCGCCGTTCATGTCTCCTTACGGCCACCACGGCGATAGCGTGGTATGGCAGTGTGGCGGGGGGCAGAAGGCGAGTGGAGGCAGACGACTCAACGTCGATACGACACCCACGTTCTTCACAGGCGCACGCCTCTGCTTATGACGTCGTGCGTCCCTCGACGTCGCTTCCCTTTCAGCGTCTATGCCGCCATCACGTCGTGACGTTGGCGAGATTGGATGAATGCTAGCGACGTCAGTTGACGTTGAAACGCTACGTCCGTGTCTGTGTGTATGCGCGTGCGTGTTCCACCGACGGTTGTGTTGATTCTCTGCAGTGACCGAAGTGCAAATCGGACAGTCGGTGTTTGGATACTATCTTGTCTCACCCAAGTGATGATTCGCCTTTGGATAAACTGTTGATGTGGCCACATCGCGTTGTGTTTACAGAAGCTGTTCTATAAGAACAGAGAGTTGGAATAGCAGAGTTGTGGTCAGCCCGATTCGAAAGTCACAAGTTGATGAACCGATGCGATCTCACGTGTGAATACTTCTCACAATTAACGTGGCGCGTGCTGTGCGATCGCATACGAGGCAGTTCCAGTGTGTGGCGTGTGGCGTGTAAAGAGTAGAACCTCGTGAATCACGGATAAACGCAGCAAGCGTGAACAGAGCATCAGCCCCTACAGAGATCTTTCGGACTGAGAACTGCGAAACCACTGCCCAAGGGAAGTGCGTGTGGAGCGAACACAGGAAGCTAGCAAGACAACATCGACACGTGCTATCAACAGGCGCCGACCCAGCTATCACACTGTGTTCTTTTCTCGATTTGGCTTCACGAAACATCGCAGAGCCGCATTCTTTGTGCTGCCTTTCCCAGCTTTGAACTGACGCTAATAGCACCGAATGTTTCGTCTCCGCGCTTGTCTATGAGAGGACCTTGTATCGGGTGTATGTTCGCTGCCTCCTCGAAACTACCTTGTTTACACACGGGTGAATGGCGAGGTATGTCTCGGTAACATTAGGGTTTCACTCGCCGTCTCGCCTGACTGCTCCCGACACTCCACAGCTGACCCATCCGGCCCCGGCACGCCACGGTCTGTGATTTGGGAGGTCGGCGAGAGACAAGAAAAGCAGGTGTCTGTCCCTCAAGATCGAAGACCTCTCACGCTGATCGACCGGCATGCCTGACTTACTCGACTGTTATCAGTCACTGCCCTCGCATTTCTGCCTGACATAAGCGTCTTCACTAGTCAACTTATCGCGGCTCATGAGCAAATCCTCGGAGAAGAAATCTCTTGAGTATCTATCGCCCTGCTGTTTTTCCATTCAAATGTTCGGATGAATGGAGAAAATATTTCACACTTGAAAATGTCTATTGTTTTCTGTCATTCTTTTTCTTTCTCGTCTGATATTGAGAATCCACGTGACCGGAGTGAAAATATTTCGCTGTTGAAAAGTTTGTCTGACCTCTCGATCAACCCGCCACCCCCGGGAAAGCTACACCCAATCAGCTTTATTTCGTCTGACACGGAGTAAACATTTGACTGCCATTCGTGACCGTTTGAAATATTCTAGCGAATGTGATTGCTATGGGTGCGTGACCCTTCTAAAATCTTTACGTTTCTTGGAGTGACCGTAAGTTTGCAGTGCAAACCACAACAACAACAATCCACGGAAACTGCGGGTGCGTGTGAGAAGTTTGCTGATCGAGCTAGCCTGATAGTTGTCTTTAGCCTAGGAGAGCAGTATCCGTTGTTGTGGTTGAGCGAAATAGACGGGGCATGGCAATAGAGAAAACTGTGTTCCTTGTAACCTGTCTGTGTGCACATGAACGCTCTCAAGTTTCTACGACGTTGCTGCGACCCACACCATCGCGTGCTGGCGCTGAAGCTTGTCCGCAGTTTTCTGCAACGCACTGGGGAATTTATGTGTCCGAATCAGGAAAAACCAGCGTGTCTTAATCGCACCCTTTCAGGTATGTCGAGAGATTTGTAAGCCAAAGCTTATTCCTGTGTGAGTCTTGCCGAGGTGGAAATTTCAAGAACAGGCGGTCAGCGTGAATCATTTTACTGGAGACTGAACACGTTTGTAAACAAACCTTTTCTTTATTGAAGACGAGAGCACAACTTTCGTATCTGCCACGGGTAGAAAAAAAAGACGTTGTATTCAGTCAAGCTCACGCTGTGAGAATCTGTGAATGTGTGAATCAGGCTTTACTGTAGTTGTACAAATTCAAGCGGAAGTGAATTTTGCCTCACAAAGCTGTCAAACTTGTCAATATGCGCGGCCTGCCTTGCAGTAATCTACGTACATATTTGTCGTAAGTATCGCTGTCAGCACCGATTTCTGTTTCTCGATCTGTGCACAGTGCTTGGGCGAGCTTAGCTCTCTGTATCAATTTTACAATAATTCAGTTGTGCTCGACTCCTTTTGTCCTATCCCGTGTGCACAACTGCATCGCCACTACTCCTCACCCCGGAAAAAGTGAGCGGCCGATTATGCGAACCTGTCGACCGGCGAGATGGTTTGTCAATTTGAACAGTATCCACGAGTGTTTGCTGCTGTCGAGCGGTTCGCATTAAAAACTCCGAGTGCCTCGGTGGAAGAATGTCAAGGGGTGTGACCGAGTATTGTGTTTTGATTCCGCAAACCAAGCAGGTATAAGCGGTGTTTCCGCCACCGCATCCTCTCGCGACCTGCTCGAGTTGTTCGGCCTCTCCGAGTGCTACAGCCGTACATGCTGCACTGTCTGCCAGCGTGACCAATCCGATTTGGATGCCTCGTAAGCCATTGGCGAATTAGCTCCTTTTCCTGGAGTGTAAGCCAGGCTTTCGTCTTAGCACCCACTTCAGCGTCAGCGAGATTCCTGCCCAGCCCGACAAAAGATTCGAACGGGAATCGCTGAATGTATGTTCTCCATCAGACGCGACCCTTCCGAGATAGAATCAGTGACCATTCCTGGTTTTGGCGCTGACGATCGCGTCGATGCCAACACGCTTGAATGAGTTCGTCTGTGTAAACTTGGATTGATGCGTTTCGTCAACAGTGTCAAGTGTACTTCACCCGGGATACGCTTGTACCTGGGGTTTCGGTCACCAAGCCTTGTACGTCACAAAGCTGGTCACATATTTGTCCACATAACGAGATATGTTGTGAACTTGAGCTTCGTGGATTCCCTGTGAACTGACCACAAACAGTGAAATAAGTAGGCCTATTGACGTTCGTGTGTGCGAAGTTACTGAAAACTTATTACAATTCGACTGAACAAACGAGACTGAGCCATCTATACAAAGTTCTTCAAACTGTACATCGTGTATTGCACGAGCACTTCTAAGAACGCCGCCAACGCCTGTGCGCGTCTTTGAAGTCGTCTGTTCCTGACCGTTAGCGTGGCGACTACATCATGGCGACGGTTCGCGTCAGGGTGCGTCGAGTAATCGGTCTTGATTTTCACTGACATAGTTGCACTCGAGAGAGTTCATTCAAAAGCCATCGGAACGGAGTCCTCTAATCACACCGTCCTGGTCTCTCATTCGTCCACCTCAATCACACTTCCCTTCCATCTTTCACACCTCCAGCCCTCTCTCCTGTCCAATGAAGATTGAAACGACACAATGGCACGCAGGCCGCCCTCCTGCCACTGTCCCCTCCCCCCACTCGTGAGGGGGCAAGGGTGAGAGCTGTGACGTACTGTGCATGGCAGGGGGCTGACACGCTGCCCTCAGATGCAGAACGGAGCAGCTCGACCGCTGGTCAGCTGACACCAATAGTCCGAGCGAGGAGTTAGCCAGGAGCACTAGAGTTGCACTGGACACAGGCTTTGGAGTACTGAGCCAGCCAGCATGTTCGGATTGCCGACCACTGTCACTCAATGCCTGAAGGAGGCAGAGTTCGACAACATCACCACCATTCTGTCTCACAGGTAAGCGCTCGTGTGTGTGTCTGTGTGCGTGTGTGTGTGTGTGTGTGCGTGTGTGTGTGTGCGTGCGCGCGTGCGTGCGTGCGTGAGTGCGCGTGCGCGCGTGTATATGTGTATGTGTGTGTTTGGTTGAGTGTGTGGATTCGTGTGTATAATTAGGTGCAGTGTTGGTATTAATCCTTTTTCTCTTTGACTTGTATGTCTGTGTGTGTTTGTTAGTGGGCGTCTCTCTCTCTCTCTCTCTCTCTCTCTCTCTCTCTCTCTCTCTCTCTCTCTCTCTCTCTCTCTCTCTCTCTCTCTCTCTCTCTCTCTCTCTCTCTCTCTCTCTCTCTCTCTCTCTCTCGTCCGATTTCGATAGTGGCTGTATATCTGTGTGCGAGTCCGTGTTAATGAGTGCATCGTGTCTTACTTATCGCCCATCAGTTTGTATGCCTGTCGATGGTCACATATTTGCTGTCTGCAGGTGTGATTGTTTCTGAACTTGTTCTCATGCCTCCCACCCCCACCCCCACCCTCCACCCCACCCCCACCACCACCCCCGTGTGTATGTGTGTGTGTGTGTTTGTGTTTGTATTTGTGTTTGTGTTTGAGAGAGAGAGAGAGAGACAGAGAGAGAGAGAGAGAGAGAGAGAGAGAGAGAGAGAGAGAGAGAGAGAGAGAGAGACTGGACACACTTGTTCTCTTTGAATGATTCTGTGTCCGTTTGTTTGCTCGTCCGTTACGATCTACGCGCGCGCAATGTGCATTTCTGTCACCTCGTGCTGTTTGTTCGTTCCTCCATGAGAGAAAGAACGAAAGAGAGAGAGAGAGAGAGAGAGAGAGAGAGACAGACAGACAAACAGAATTGCTACCTGTCACATCACCCCGTGATAATAAGACAAAAAATTCAAGGTCATTGTCATCATCATCATCATGATGGTTGTTATATCTCGCCTTTCCTAGACGCAGATTCGAATCGTCATCACAGAGAATCAACTCTCATTACTTTTGTCTGCACTGACTTGGCACTTCCTGACTGGAAGCTCAATGTCAGTGCTTTGTCGCTGACACACGTTGTCCCTTTGATGCAGGAACCCATTTTTCCACGGGGATCAGCACACCTCCACCCCCTGCTGTCCACACCGCGTGTTTTGACATTGCAATTGAGCAACCTCTCACCGCAGGTGTCTCAAGCGAGCTCACGCCAATACCACTCATTTCATGCAATAGAAATACCTATTCACGTTAGTAGAGCTCTCCTTAATTCAGAATGCAAAGGAAGCTAGGGATTTGATGCGAATTAGGAGCTAGCATGCCGTGAATTGAGCAATCATGGTGCAGGGAGATAGAAGGGATGGGAAGTAGACATTGATGTAGGTGGTAATATACTTTACAGTTCTATAATGTGCCGTCTAAAAGATTTTCCACAGCAGGGTGTTGTTTCAAGGTGGCTTTAACATTTTCTGATTGACAGAATGTAGTTCGACTGTCTTTTCTTGCTGTGGTATACAGTGCTTGGTAGGCTTCACAAACTGTTTGAGTGCACGTAGGTATCTGCTGAACGGATTCAGTCTATCATTTAAATTCAGATGAACATGTACAAATTTTGACCTCCAAGCAACCAGAAATAAAGTGCAAATTACTTGACCTCCAAACTCCATTATCCATTGTTAAACCCTACTTTTTTTCTTCAAACTGAAACTGGGGCCGGTTCAAATAAAAATTGTATTAGGCAGAATTGCAAGGTGCATGTGTCTACTGAACAGACCATCTGCGCAGGCGTGAAATTGCCTTGTCTTGTATTGAGTATGCTGTTCCTTTGAAATTGTCCGCGTGAAACTGCGAAGTAATGGACGGGTTAGTGTGGTCTGGCGTGTGAAGGGAGGGAAATTACACACTCCTGGAACAATGCTCGGCTTATGGTCGGGAACTACTCCATTCTCTCTCTCTCTCTCTCTCTCTCTCTCTCTCTCTCTCTCTCTCTCTCTCTCTCTCTCTCTCTCTCATACACACACACACACACACACACACACACACACACACACACACACACACACATTCACATATTCACACACCCCCCACGCGCGCAAACACGTACACTCGCACATGCACGAATAAACTAGACTGAGTATTTAAAACGTACACCAATCTCCTCCGCTCTCAAGGCCAGGTGTGCCTACGATGACAATGTTACCAGCTGTGCACTCTTCAGACTTAACGCACTTGGGAGGAGACACATAATGCACACGACGGAAGAAGAACCTGAGAGGGAGGGAGGTTGAATGGGTGAGGGGGTGGAAGATAGTTGCTTGACTGTCCTCAAATGTAATACTTTGTCTCGGGTTAGTGGAATGGGTGGTGGTTGGTGGGAAGGGGGCTGTTGAAAATAGTGAAGAGATGTTAATTTACTCCGCACCTTAATTCGACACAATGTCATTCAGGCAGTTCGTTGGTACAGGCATGGGTTTCTTCCTCATCCAGACCTCATTCCAAGGCAAGATGTATGCGTGCTCACAACCAAGTTGTCTCTTCTGCCAGCTCATGTTGGCAGCTGGTAGTCCCCACCCATGATCTCTTTTGCTGTGTTTGCTTGCTCCCTGCACTCCTATACCCGACACCCCTATTAGGGAAAGGTGCTGGGACGAGGATGGGGGTGGAAGTTGGAGGAGTGGGGTAAGTTAGTTGAGAGAAGGAGGTGGGGCGGGGGGGGGGGGGGGGGGGGGGTGTAAGAAAAGGGCTAGGGAGAGTGAATTGTGGATATGGAGAGGATGAGAGAAGACGGAAGTGGGTGTGTCAGTCTAGGTCAATCATCTCCCCGAACAGCACGTCGTACACGCCTCCTGTCCCAGTGCCTACACACATAGACCTCTTTGAAGGTTTTCCTCCTCTTCTGTGTTCTCAAGCTCTCTCTTTCTCCCTTCTCTTTACCCAGCTCTCTCTTTCTGTCGCCATCGTCCTGGCGATTATGTGGATGTCATCGCCGTCTTTGTTCGGCAGGAGACCCGAATGGATGGCTGTCTGTCTACTGGAATGTGCGACAAATTGGAGGATTCATTCTCGCGACCCGTCGTGATTGGGCTTGTCACGTGATCTTGCAAGGATCAGTCGGAGTTTATGTCGAGAGTACTATTACACATATGCGACGTAATTTTGAACAGAATAAAAAAGAAACTCAATCTTTCGTCTGTTACTCGGGGATAGTAGCATATTTGAAACGAGGACTGAATGTGTGTGGCTGTGAAGAATTAAAAATTGTTAATTACGAAATTTAGTCATCGTTGCGGGTGGAGAAGTTTTTCCATAAATGTATGTATTTTCGTGTTGATCTGTAAGTGACTTTTAGACGTTCGCACTATCGAAAAGAAACCACTATGTGGCAAGGATGCAGCTTGCACGCTGTCACATCCGCATCCACTTGCACGGCTCACACGTATGCACGGACACACACACACACACACACACACATACGCACACACACAAGCGCGCGCGCGCTTGCACACACACGCGCGCGCTTACGTCTCCAGTGATATTTTTGTTCATACTTGTTCTCTTGATACTCTCTGAAATTTCAAACTTAACCCACACATTCAACGCTATACATCGTTGCCATTCCTCTGTAGTCTGTAATTTTGCACTTCATTCTCCATCTTGATGCCTGCCGTATCTCCAGCGTACAGAAAAAGCCGAGCGAAAACATCCCACCTTTGCAGCAGTCACGTCTTCAACTGAGGTCGTGACTCCAGAAGGCTTCCACAAGCCTGGGCCGCCATCCCAACAAGCAGTGGGCAGCTTGTCTAGAGATTACAGATGCTTACAGTTTAGAAACACCTAGGTGTCGTCCTTCCGGAGCTCTCTGTTATTTCCTGCTGTAGCGTTGGTTCTTGCTTGTCCACCAAACGTATCAATGTATCGTGTCCGCATCAGCCTTGTCGTCTTCTCGTGGGACGTCCTAGTGAACAGATAGCCCATAGTCAGAGAGTAAACAACTGTCCTGTCCCGTCTCAAAAGTCGAACGCGGGAAAAGCTTGAGAGCATTATTTATCTTAAGTACCTTGAAGAGGCATTATTGTGTTGAAGATGGAAAATCCGTGTTTACTTGCTGGACGCTCTTCTTATCTGATCGAGAACATTAAAAATCGGTTTTTTGGAGATTGTCCAAGGATTTTGATCAGGAAGAACCAGTAGTTGGCTTGGATGATGAGGAACGACGAATATTATTGCAAGCTTTTCAGCAGAGGATAAACCATCGTAAACCCATTTTTCATTTGAAGTCTATGAATTTGTGATGGAGTCCATGCGAGCCTGCGTCTGTGTGTGCACGCGCTCGACTTCTTACCCGTTTGCATGTACCTGTCTTGTGTGTGTGTGTGTGTGTGCGTGTGTGTGCGTCCGTGTGTGTGTGCGTGCGTGTGTGTGTGCGTGTGTGTGTGTGTGTGCGTGCGTGTGTGTGTGTGTGTGTGTGTGTGTGTGTGTGTGTGTGTGTGTGTGTGCGTGTGTGTGTGTGTGCGTGTGTGTGCGTCCGTGTGTGTGTGCGTGTGTGTGTGTGTGTGCGTGTGTGTGTGTGTGCGTGTGTGTGTGCGTGCGTGTGTGTGTGCGTGTGTGTGTGTGTGTGTGTGTGCGTGTGTGTGTGTGTGTGTGTGTGTGTGTGTGCGTGTGTGTGTGTGTGTGTGTGTGTGTGTGTGTGTGTGTGTGTGTGTGTGTGTGTGTGTGTGTGTGTGCGTGTGTGTGCGTGCGTGTGTGTGTGTGTGTGCGTGCGTGTGTGTGTGCGTGTGTGTGTGTGCGTGCGCGCGCGCGCGTGTGTGTGCGTGCGTGCGTGCGTGTGTGTGTGTGTATGAGAGAGAGAGAGAGAGAGAGAGAGAGAGAGAGAGAGAGAGAGAGAGAGAGAGAGAGAGAGAGAGAGAGAGAGAGAGAGAGAGACTGACAGACTGACAGAGGCGGGTGGACTGTAGGGAAAGAACGGTAGTGGAGATAGGGATGGGAGTAGGTTGTGGGAAACAGGAGGAGGACATGAAGAGAGACGATAACAGTACAGGTCTGCATTGCGTTTGCCACCAGGGAGGGCTGTGATATCCGCCGTTCTCCACGTGACACTATCACTCAGAGAATGCGATAACAAAACCAACGTGTCTAACACAAGTTTGGGGAAGAGGTTTAGTCTGGAGCAGGAAAGGCCAACTTTACCAGGCTTCCGGCTTGTACAAATAAGGAGGCTTTAGAGACTGCAGAACCGATTTCTCGTAGTTAGTTTTCAAGTTACACGAACGTCGTGGCACGTTTAAAAGAAAAAAGTCACGTTCTCAACTTAGGCACATACAAGAAGAAAAAAAAGCATGCGTCCAAATAAGCAAAAGTTTTTTTTAAGTTACCAACGTCATTAAAAATATAATTATAACTTGAATCATGCGCTATTTCTATACGTTAGGTAAGAACCACGGAGGTTTCATTCAAACTAGTATCTTGTTTTTATCCGTTGTTGCAAATATGGAGACTTTTTTCTGCAGCAAGTAAAAAACGCGTTACCACAACAGCATTGCATTTATCTTGTCGTTTGTTCGACGCTTTGAACTCTACAGACACATCTATGTGTGTACAGTGTCGCGGCCATTTATAGCACTGTATCCTTCAAGTCATCGTCGTGCTATTGTATTTATTTCCTCTGGAGGCTAACAGTCTGAACAACACGCGAAGAAGAGTGAGAAATGGGGAAAACCCCCAACTCAACCTTCTTTAAAAAGTTGCCGTCATGGGCACGCACGATTATTAATGGGGTGAGATAGTGGATTGCCAGAGCTCTTGAAAGTTTGGTTCTCATTGAAAGTGTGCTAATCTGATGCCATGGCCTTCGTGTGACTCATAGTTCTACGCGGTGACTCCAGAAAGCGGCTACATGAAACTCATATTTGTATTCACTTCGTGTGTGGTTGGCAACTAAAAAATTCTTATCCGTGGGACATCTCCAGAGGACGATATGTGGTTACAAAAACACCGGGAGCATCTACAGGTGGAAATAAAACGACTACATTTGAAAATACTTGACCCTGAATTATGCAAAAGCCTGTTTGCAATGCGTATTCAGAGACTGACTCAATACTTAATGGCCTTACATTTCGTTGTATAAAGAAAGGGATTTGCCATAGACTGCACAGCAAAGAAAGATGAAGTGTAGATGGCTCAATGAAAACCTCTCTCTCCCAGCTTGAAGTGTCCCAAGCCACAGAGTTTATCGGACCTCTCAGACACTGATGATTCGAAACGGGTCAGAGTTATATTTGGCAGTACAGAGTTGTGTCAACGTATGTTACCGCTCTGAATTTGACTGAGGGAAAAATAATTTTAAAAATTAATTTCTGTGTAGATATCAAATGAAGTGTCAAGGAGCCACATCAACTTGTCTGTGCTTATATAATATCTACCTACGTATCGGAATAACTGTCGATTCGTGAAGCACTTGATATCAGTATAGGAACATAAATTATGCCCTAAACATGTTGCGTTAACTTCCCATTTTGAAGCATATAAATGAGATGCTGTGAACTATGATGATGGAAAAGGAAAACATTTTGCTTCTGTTTCCCTAAACCTCAACCGGTTTTCCAAACCCTGTACATGTTTATACAGTTTCAGGCATCTGGAAGGCGCATACTCACTCCAAACGCCCGTTTCGCACAGAGCGTGCATGCCCTCGAGTCAAATTTTGGCTCGAGATCCGTCAATGTCTGATGACAGAGACCGAGGCCCTGATTCGCTTCCCAGCTAACCGGCTCTGCTCGAGTTGTCCCTGCAGTGCTGTCTCCGTGCAGTCTCCGTACTGTCTCCATGCTGCACGCACAGCAAGCTCCTGGGTTCTCTTGTCCCTACTCCATCTCAGCTGCCACCTCCCAAGTCTTCTTCCGTTCCTGTCCATCTGCTTTAGTGTTCCAGTCATCTAGAGAATCTTTGCTGTGTGAAATTCTAGGCGTTTCTGGCCTTTGTAGCTCTCTGTGTTTTCGTCTTCTGTCTCGGTGCGCGTGTGTCCCCGCCCGCCCGTCCGTCCGTCCGTCCGTCCGTCCGTCCGCCCGTCCGCCCGGCCGCCCGTTCGTCCGTCCGCCCCCCCCCCCCCGTCCGACCGTTCGTCCGTCTGTGTCTGTCTGTCTGTCTGTCTGTCTGTCTGTCTGTCTGTCTGTCTGTCTGTCTGTCTGTCTTTGTTTCTCTTTCTTTCCTTTATCTTTCTCTTATCTCCGTTCCCCCACTCCTCCTCCCTCTCCCCTTCCGAACCCAGAAGAGTTTGTCATTTAAAGAAACGCACTTTAAACCATTTTGTTTACATAAAAAATCTCTCTCTCTCTCTGTGACTGTTTCTCTCTCTTTTTCTCTCTGTCTCTCTCTCTCTGTCTCTGTCAATTTCTCTCTTTCTCTCTCTCTCTCTTTCACTCTCTCTCTCTCTCTCTCTCTCTCTCTCTCTCTCTCTCTCTCTCTCATCCCCCTCTCATCCCCCCTCTCTCACCCCCTCTCTCACACACCCTTTCCCCCTTCTCTCCCTCTCCCCCCTCTCCCTCTCTTCCTTCCCCCCCCCCCCCCCTTTACCTCCGCTCCTTCCAAACCAAGCAGATGCTGTCATTTAAAGAATGACACTTTCAAATATTTCCTTTTAAAAGTTAATGCGTGTCGGATTTGCAAGACAGAACAAAATATTGTTATATGTCGTAGCAGGTGGAATTCTTCTGAAGTCCCACATTATCGCCATACATTGCACATCACGCGTCAAGTTTTTGTTGTGTGTGTTGTTTTTTGTTGTTTTTTTGTTTTTATTGGGGGTGGGGGTGGAGGGGGAAGTATTGGAAATCAATGGATGAAGCAGAGCCGTCATGCCATTGAGAACTGCCGTCTGAAGAGATCTGCACCAGCAGCTGCAGAGGGCACAGACAACGTTGCAGCTCTCCGTGTCGGCAGATCAGGGAGCACCAGGTGCAAAGCGATCCACATATTGTGTGAGCTTCGTTCCGCCACGCTTTCTGCCTCTGCTGCACGCATTGTAGGGCTGCTGGCGTCCTGTTTTCTCTCCCTGATGCGAGAGACAACAAGCGTTCCAGGTGCGGATTTCAGAGGTTTACAAACCGCTTTTTCGCTTGGGGCCCGTAACATGCTCGACATGGTTGATCTGTCCTCTCTCTCTCTCTCTCTCTCTCTCTCTCTCTCTCTCTCTCTCTCTCTCTCTCTCTCTCTCTCTCTCTCTCTCTCTCTCTCTCTCACCCTCTCTCTCTCTCGTCCTCTCCTATAAATCCTAACAGAAAATTCCTTTGTAGCATGGTAAACGCCGATTCAACAATGGCGTCACCCAGATGTATGCATCCATGCACCCCTGCAAATCCACACCAAGCTTCTAAGCCATCGCTCTCGATGAACACGAAGGTGCACACCTCGGGTGAAGAAGGTGCCACAAACGGGGTGGGGTCGACTGCTTTCGGGAGAAGTGATCTATCGCTTTGCAACGCCTCGTCGACACCCGACCGAGAGGCGGGTGGTACAGTGCATTAGAAGCTGTCGTAGAACGCCCATAAACAGCGGTGACCTTGCAGGCGTGTGCAGCCCTTGTCTTAGGGATCATGCTGGACGGCGAGGAATTGGGAGGAAGGTGTTAGGCAAGTGTTTTCCCAGGCATCGTCAAAGCGCCCGTGAGCTCCAGTTTATGCCTTGCTTGGCGACAAAATGCGCGCCAATCCGTCGACGCGATCTGGAGGAAAGTGTCTCATCCATATTGCTTTTTTCTGCGTACGTGACAGTGAGGAGAGAAAAAGATTCGCAGGGTACGAACAGTTTTAAGATCCTCGTAAACGCGCAACAAAAGTCAGAAGACAAAAAAAAGTTGGGTAGTTTTTTTTCTTCCTCACCGTCATCGTATTGTGAGCTGCTGGGTGGATAAGCCTGAAAAAGAACTTACCTGTTACTTCCGTTTCCAGGTCGAAGTTTGGTCTCGAAGGCGTTGGAAAACGGGTCCTCTTATTTGCGCAGCCTTTGTAGCCCGAAGCTGTGACAGGTCGGAATAAATCTTCGCTGGTGAGTTTCTTTTTTGGATGGAAAGCAACGCCCTGATAGCACAACGATCTGATTGGACTTGCAGGAAGTCCGGACTACAGCATATTGCCCGTGGACAGTCATTGCCTTCGCAGAGCGTTGCCATCCAGCATTAATGTTTCAAAAATCCTCTTCTGTTTCACACCTCCTGGGAAATCGATGAGCTGACAGAGAAGTTCTTTATTTAAATCATTTCTTTTCTCACTCGACAAACGATTTTTTACGATGGGAACCGAACTATGGATACATTGCAGTTTTTCCCCCCTGAAAACTTTTTTGTATTTCAAATGGGGAAAAATCCAGACAATGTCTTTGCGACCGCGAGAATGCGAAATATTTACGAGCGAAACGTGAAACAGCAGGCAATTGTCCGCACCCTGTCAAGGTTTCATGGCCGCCATATCCTACACTCAGTGTTTTCCCGTGAAATATGACAGCAAAGTGCAAAGGGATTGCCCTTCTACATATAGTGTGGAGTGAATGCTTCAATGAACGCTATAGATACATAGGCACATTGACTGATCACTATCTTTTCATTGACCTATCCCTCAAAACGTTAATGATACTACCTCTTCTTTCGTCTCGTTGTTTGTGTTGAAATAAGAGTGTCTTTTGTCAAGTGCTCAAAAGGCAGTATGTCTCATGTTTAGTGGGCTGTAAAAGAGCAGATATTGTTACTGAACCTGCTTTGTGATTTTTTTGTGTCCATGATACTGGGTGGCGTGAGTATTGGAATACGAGTATTTGTGGGTTTATACATGTTTGTATGTGCTGGATATGTTTCTTCATGCTTTCATTTGTACTGTGTGTGTGTGTGTGTGTGTGTGTGTGTGTGTGTGTGTGTGTGTGTGTGTGTGTGTGTGTGTGTGTCTGTGTGTGTGTGTGCGTGTGTGAGTGAGAGAGCGAGAGAGGGAAAGAGAGAGAGGGAAAGAGAGAGAGAGAGAGAGAGAGAGAGAGAATGGATGGTGTTTTACGGTCTTTCAGTCGTTGTAGGCTATGTAAGGCCATTTATCACGAAAACACTAGAATGCTGGAGACGATTGTTTGTGAGCATATGTTTTTATTATTCATTCATATATATATGTCATGGTTTTGCATGAGTATGAATTTTTTAATGTCTGTTCGAGTATTGGCTTGTGTGCTTGTATGTGTATATCTTCACTCCATGACAATATCGTAAGTTGCATAAAGGCAGGAGCTAAAGAGAGCGACGTGACACAGATTTGTGGAGCAGAGTCTAGTTTGAAGTGAACTGCAGTAAATTGCAAGTACTCTAGAAAGTGCTGCTCACACCCGAGGCGCGTTTCCCAGGACGATGGTGTGCAAGTCAACGGGAATCGGAAAAACGTTTGCGGTTAGTAAACAAGTGGTCGTTGATCATGCGCAATGTCCAGTCGGTGAGCTCTTGTAATAATTCCGTTTCTAAAAGCACACACTGCCTGCTCTTTCGTTCCAACTTCAATATCGACTCCTGTGTTATAACAGCAATCACTATTTAAAAAAAAAGAGACCAAAAACTCCTTTTCGATTGCTGTTGGCTTGCATATCATAGTCTAAGAAACGCGCCTCAGGTCATCATGAGAAGCCGCAGTGTTTTTTTAACGACCTGGCACCGCATGGACACTATATTTCTGCTTTGCCGATTCATTAATGTGGTCTAGGACTAGAAAAAAGAAAGAAAAAACCTCTTAAGCCATTCGTTCTATCTCTTGATGATCGCATGTGCATTGTCGTTATTCTTACGTTAAATGGTCTGCACACATTCAGTTTTTCGTTTATTTGTTTGTTCATTCCCAAAAATGTTTGTTAGATCATCTGAGGACATACACGTTTGTAGTTTAAAGACTGTTGTTTACTTGAATTAATGTTCTTTCGTTTCTTTGTTTACTTCATTCAACCATCCTTCCGATTCTTGTGTCATTATTAATCTGTTAATTTGTCCATTTGTAAATTCTTTTATTTGTCCATTTTTTCGTTGGTTTTTGTTCATTCATTCATTCATTCATTCTTTCATTCATACATTCATTCTTTCATTCTTTCATCCATGCATTCATTCTTTCATTCATAAATTAATTCATTCTTACATTCATGCATTCTTTCATTTATTCGTTAAATGCTTTGAACTTAGTTTTAAACGTTCTTGGTGTGTGCATTTCACCCATCTCCATGACCTTCCCTGTTGTGTACACGGTGCATCACCCCAACTGCACACGCCCTGCATGACGTCACAGTGAGTCAGAACGCTGTCAAAGGCGAAATAAGCTCTGCAGTGAAGATCATAAATCTTCAACTGGTATCGACCTCATGACAGCACGTTGTGCTCGTGAAGGACTCTGTCCCTTTTTTCATAACGATCTCAAAGAGTGCTGAAGCATTCTTCCGGTCTAGCCTTCAGCACCTCAGAATAAATGGTGTAGTGAAAACGTGTAATGACCGTCCTCAGCGAAGGTCTTCACGCACCAGAAAATATTGCGCATCCGTTATATTGCTGTCCCATCTATGATAGTAGCGTTGAGTGACATGTCTCTAATGCACGGCCGTCAAGCTCTAACTTTCCTGACTACGTGACGCGATCCCGATCTGAAGGCAGTTTGTGAAAGAAGCAAAAGGGATCCATCAAACTTGACAGACAACTCCTGAAAATTTATTCTCCCTTTCGCTCCTGTCAACACGGGTCGCATTTTCTCGATGGAGTGCTCCGTGCCGGGTCTTGCTGATGGTGTGTAGATTGAGTCTGTGTTTACCTTGACGCCATGTTGAATCCACCCTGCGACCCTGCCTCTTCATGACCGCACGACCTCTCTGGGCTCTCGTGCAACCGAGACAGAACGCCTGTGAAATGCCTCATTGTGCTTCTACCGTTCGCTGCGCAAAGAAATATTTGAAGAAGAAAATCTGAATATTTCCTTTTCTTCCCCGACAAGCCGTGTTGAAATGATAACAGCAGGAGGAAATAGGTTAGCTCTTCTTGTTGGAAGAGAGATATCGCTGGCAGTAACGAGGTGTAGACATTTCACCTTGCAAAGTGGTCGTATACTTGGCCGTGCTGTTTGTATTTTGTTTATATAACTCTGTCCTTTCACGCCCATGAAGTGATTCTTAGAAATCGAATTTCTCGTGGTTGAGAAGTCCAAATCTTAAGGTTTTCCTTGTGGAAACTGCCTTCGAGGGCTGCTGAAGTTGAAAAACAACGTTGTATTTTCACATACATTTAATACTTTGCGAGGTTATACACGCCTTGAACATGACTGCTCACTCTACTCTCTCTCTCTCTCTCTCTCTCTCTCTCTCTCTCTCT
This sequence comes from Theodoxus fluviatilis, assembly GCA_034096865.1. NCBI lineage: Eukaryota > Metazoa > Mollusca > Gastropoda > Cycloneritida > Neritidae > Theodoxus > Theodoxus fluviatilis. The sequence goes on from JAWQFJ010002863.1 coordinate 133,645, forward strand.
CTCTCTCTCTCTCTCTCTCTCTCTCTGTCTCTCTGTCTCTCTGTCTTTGTCTCTCTGTCTCTGTCTGTCTCTGTGTCTGTCTGTCTGTCTGTCTGTCTGTCTGTCTGTCTGTCTGTCTGTCTGTCTGTCTGTCTGTCTGTCTCTCTCTGTCTGTATGTCTGTCTCTCTGTCTGTCTGTCTGTCTGTCTGTCTGTCTGTCTGTCTGTCTGTCTGTCTGTCTGTCTGTCTGTCTTTTGTCTGTCTGTCTGTCACTCTTCTCTCTCTTCTCCCTCCTCACTCCGATTAAATATTCTTTTGGTGATGATCTTCAATAGTCTACACTGTCGTCAGGAAAGTGATGTGAAAACGGATTTTGTTGTCCGAGACGTCCTTCACCTGGTTCCATTTATAACGTCCCTTTGCTGACGGGTACCTGGAGCGTGTCGCTAATCGCTCCTGATAATCGACGTGTTTGTCTTTCTATGCATAATGCACGATACTTAACATCCAATAGTCTTCTAAAGTGAAATGTCTGTCCGTCGTTCGATTCTTTTTATCTTTCTTTTGTTCTTTGATGTTGATAGCAGTTGACGACGTTCGGCTCTGAAATATTGCTCCTGGTCTTTGAAGGTAAAGAGGCATGTGGCTTTCTTTGTTCTCGTCATTTTGCGTTTCAAGTCCTCACGTTGATTGATGCACAGTGTCGTCGTGTGGTAGTTTTTCTCTCTTCTTTGGACCAAGTAGGCATGTTTATACCGCCCGTGGCGTCCAGAGGCATGAATCGATACGCAGGCGGAGTGCACAAGTGGCGACCGATCGCGACCATCCTGCAACCACTATCTGTGAAATTCTCTTCTCCCCCCCCCCCCCCCCCCCCCCCCCCCCCACGCTAGTATTTCATATGTACCTTGATTGCCCAAGGTATCCGGCATCAATGAAAGACGCACATGCAGTCGTCCGTAGGTTATTGCTCTTGACTGTGATGGAAGACGATGTTTCTGGAGATTTCTCCAGAACGTGGTTTCACAGAGAATTGGTGATATATTTGTGGTGCATCTGCAGTGCAAATGGCACAACATTTTTCATGACATTTGCCAATTTACATTAGTTTTCCCGTTCAACAACCGACTCAGTCAAAATGTGAAGAAGTCTTGTGGTTCACGCAAAGCAAAGACAGTTATTTATGAAGATCCTTTTCATTTCTGAATCGCCTACTGTCAGACGAGGTGTCAAAACCACCATTGTCTTCGTACGTTATGTCTAGGAGACTCCGAGACGTTCAAACCATTGCTTTGAACAGAACTGTAACAGTCCATTCTAGCCGCCTTCATGTTGGAGTCTGGGTTGGTGGCAACTCAGCTTCCTTTTGCTTGTTCCCTGTAATCAATCTTGACACCGACAATACACACACACACACGCGCGCGCGCGCGCGCGCGTGCGTGCAGGGGGAATGACCGCTAGGGCTGGAGCTGGCCATGCGGTCATTATCGTAGCGTCTCCACTGACCTGCATGACCCCCGCTGTCCACTCAGGGGTCTGCCGACTTCTGATCTCCAGGAAATAGTCGGGTAACCGAGAGGGTTTTCCGCCTTGCTAATAGACCCCCATCAGAGGCCAGCCTGCTCTGCCCTGACGCCTTTCCCATATATATTTGGAACTCAAGTCCAGCCTCGCCACAAAGTCTCGCTAGTCTCCTTGGCGCCATCTGTGTGGTCCGGCCGTGCCCCCTGGGCAGACCCCGTGAAAGTGTTTGTATAGCGAAGAAAAAGAGACTGTACTACATGGCGTCTCACCTGCCGGCTTGGATCTTGTGATCAAACCGCTGAAGCCAAAATCCTTTCTCGCCCCTTTTTCCGCGTGGTAAACGTTTGCTTCATTAGGAGGGTGCGTCTTTGGTTTTCTGTCTCGAGATAAATTCTCGGACCGATTTGGGCAACTTGACTATTTTTTTCCTCACACGTTGTTAATTACTGTCATTTCGATCTCCATGCCCATTCCGGATTGTGTGCGTGTCGGCATTGGAGTAGAAGACCGTTCACCATCCTGGACTCAGTGTGAAAGAGATGACCCTCTGGTTAGTTATTAAGGAACCTTTCATTTGTTCAAGTGACAGAGCAGCAAAATTCTGTACAAAGATAGGTGACACCTGTGCATGGATTAGACTAAGCCTTCAGGCAATTAAGGCGTAATTTTGCCCAGGGTTCCTAACTACCCTCAGTCGATGTGGCAGGGATATGCACGACAAGAGGTTGAGGGTGGATGGGGGATTTTGGGGAGGGGGGGGGGGGGCGGGGAGGGACATGCATGTACAACAACAGAACCACTGTCATGGACCGTGTTAAAGGCACAACCATCGTTAGTCGAATCCTTTAGCTAAAATAAAAGCATTTCACTCATGCAATGCAGCACAGATTCCCAGATTTAAACGCACACGTCTCGAGACAAATCAGCCATGACAACGCAACGATGACTGATACTTCAGCGCCCTTGAACAGACATCCCTATAGCTTTGAGGAGGACTTGTAACCAGGAGCTCCCCAGGACGTCCCGTTGTGAGAGCACCTTAGAGCCAGTGGCGACCTGTTAACTGTGTGAGACGACAGAGGAAGGCAGAGGATGCGGTGTTAATGCGGACGATAAGGAGCCGCGTGGTGACACCTTGGCAGGCAGCAGCTGGACACAGCGGCCATTAGTCACAAATACAAGAAATGACCCAGCACGTCGCCATAGAAATCTGACCACCTTGTCTCGGCTGTCAGGGAGAGATAGATAGATAGAGATAGAGAGAGAGAGAGAGAGAGAGAGAAAGAGAGAGAGAGAGAGAGAGAGAGAGAGAGAGAGAGAGAGAGAGAGAGAGAGAGAGAGAGAGGGAGAAAACTTTATTTTCGGCTAGCGGCTCAATGCATTAAAAAGTAGTTTCAAAGGAAATTATATACTGCTGTACAGAACAATATTCATGCAAACTGTTCGTTCATGAATACTGGGCCCGTATCCACAACGGCGATTTATCTTTTTAACACTCGATTTATCCCCTAACCCCGGGTTATCTTGATCCATTAGATAAGGTACGCTCGTCAGAGGATCCTAGGTTGCGCTTTGCTATATATACTGGTTTCCAGCCAAGGGAGAGCGGAACAGACAGTTGGAATCGTCTGAGTTTAGAGATAAATCGGGGTTAAAATAACTCGCCGTTCTGGATACGGGCCCTGGGGGGATAGGTTCCCTTTTGCACGTTACATTTTTGTCGGCCACCTACATATTATTCCACGCATCCGTCTATTCACTCAGTATTTCAGAGAGAGAGAGGGAGAGAGAGAGAGAGAGAGAGAGAGAGAGAGAGAGAGAGAGAGAGGGGTAGAGGGGGAGAGAGAGAGAGAGAGAGAGAGAGAGGGGGGGGAGAGAGAGAGAGAGAGAGAGAGAGAGACGGAGAGAGGGGGGTAGAGGAGGAGAGAGAGAGAGATGCATATGAAATTTTGAGTGCAAAGCCGTGACAAAGCTTGCGGTCAGCACACGAACATTTTAGCCATATCCTGAGATGGTGCTGAACAACCGACCCAAGTCGTTGTGGAAAGGAAAAATAAAGCAACGACACATCTGTCTTGTCCGGAGGATGCAGGTGTCTATAATTATCTCCTTTAATGACCTGACACAATTCAGGAAAACGGTCTGTCGTCTACGGTGATTAGTTGGTCGCCAACCGAATCCTCGTTAATTGCCCTCGTGTCGTTCCAGCAGATTGGATCAGAGGCGCTGCTTTTGCTGTTTGGTTTCTTGTGTTACTCTCGTGTGTCATTGTAACATCCACTTAAGTTTCGTGACTTGGAGATTCCGTGGGGAGAAAAATGAAGGCATCGATGCGAAATCATGCAGAGACTGGGGCGACTAGGAACGCAAGATGCGTATCTTCAGTCTTTAGTTTCCAACTTATGGAAGTGTCATTTGAGCTTCTCGTCGTAGACAAGCATCGCCCATCCCTGGCTCCACTATCGAAGGCATCCCTTTCCTTCTGACAGATTCTCTGACTTACTGCTGCGTCATAACGTCCGGAGTGGCCGTATACTTTTTCAAAAGCTCATCGCTCAAGCCGTAAGATAGCATTTCCCCTCGCAATGTTTGGACGTGAAATCTTTCTTTGTGGCAGAGGAGTCTTCAAAGAGCTTGATCTTATCAACAGGATGCGCAGACTGTCTCGCGGCGCGGTCAGCTGCTTGTTCCCGCTGTGTTGGAGACCCAGCCTGTCAGTTTCCTCGCATTCTCTTCTCGAAAAAGCAGTTTGGCTTCCTCTTGATGGCGTCGCCTGCAGAGGACGAGAACTCGGGCGTAAGTTTGACGCAAAAGTGGTTGAATCCGGTCAGCCATTTTGTTTGGCGTCTTGCGGCTAATAACCCTCGACTTTTGTTAAAGTAATATAGTGTCCTTTTTCCTGCCCATTTAGGGTGTTAATTCGATTCCTTATCAGGTTTATGAATAGAAAGACGTGAAACTGATTTCCAGTGCATTAACCGGTTTGATATGGGTTCAAGGGGCAAAGGTCATAGGTGAATGGAATATTATAGTGTTTTTGGAAGAAGAAAAAACCGCAGTAAAACGGCTGCTACTCGCTCGGCGCTTGAAATCATCATAACTTAAATATTCATCTTCAAGAATTGTTTGAGAATGAGGGGCGGATGACTGGGTTGAAGGTACCTGTACTCATCTCCACGATTAGCAAGACTTATATTTTGTGCTGTGCCTCCATCATCTGGATTCTGAGGTACTCATTACCTTCGATGCTTTCAATCCTACTGTATAGCGTAAGGGAAAAGTGAAAACTGCAACGACTATTGCACTTAACTTTGAGACACATCGTTTATGCAAGTTTGAACGGGTTGTTTTAAATGCTGATCCAGATGTTCGATCTTTATAGTCTTCGTCGCCGTCGTCGCCGTGCACCTCGTCCTAGTCTACGTCCTCGATCTGACGAGAGACCAAGGCCCCTTAAGCCCCAGGCCTTGCAGACTTGTTCGAGTTTTATCGAGTAAGATTACCATTTCTCTCCTTGACGTCAGTGTTTTCAGGGCACGTACAACTTTCGACCCTTCTTCATCGCGGGAACTTTGGTGTTTATCGACAGTTGTGAGTCCTTCTCCGACCTGGAGCATCCATTATCGCATCCGTGGACGGCCGTTTGGGCAGCGTCCCGTTGCTTGATGTCGTCTTGGTTTCCCGCCAATGGGGAGACCCCCACTTGAGGTGTTTTTTCCGCCCTTTTTACAGCCGGGTCGCTTACCCCAGGGCAGGTTTTGAGTGTCATAAACTCTCTTCGTTGCTACCGGTCGTCCTGCTCCATAAATATTCATATGAGGACTGTATGACGTCGAAAACAATGGCTGGCTATAATTTCAGCAGTTCGGCGCTGTTTTTCGGTTAGTGGTCCACATTGTTTGTATCAATAGCTTGGTTGTGGTGGAAATAGTAATATTTTTGCTAACTTTGTATCGGAAATTCCAAACGGCTTCAATAGTAGGGAAGCCTGCATTATTTCGTAACCGCCGAGTCAGTAGCTTTAAACATGCTTGATGTCTCAGAAGATAGATATGAGTGTTTTAACATCTTAGTTGCTTGCGTCCATACAGACGCATTCTGATTCGTATTTTCAAAAGAAGGGGAATCACATGGATGTTTTTTGTGATGAATAGCCAACGAAGGCTGATAAGCCGTTAAACTCCATCTGTCCATCTATCCACCTTTCTTCCATCTATTCTTCCATCCTTCCTTCCATTCATCCATCCTTCCATTCATCCATTCNNNCCTTCCTCCCATGCTCAGACATGGGACGGTTCGCAGTAGGGGGAGATTACTATCGGGCGTGACTTAATTAAAATCTTTTGAGACAGAGTGGCGATGCCCTGCTCCATAAAGACGCACTGGCATCGAAAAGAGGAGTGTGGAACATAGTCTTTTCTCGGGGGGAAAATACCCACAGAAGCCTTTGCAGCTGCGATGGAGAGAAGTAAGAATCAAACGATTGCCAAGACGGATCAGGACATCGATCTCCATCGGGTTGGAGATTAAAATACATTCCGCGACGTGCGCGCAGGAGCGCTGGCGAGGGTTATGACACACAGAAACCACTGACTGCGGAATTAGGTGAATCCACAATGGATCTCGCACACAATGCGCACGGAATCGCGAGAACTCGGCGAGGAGCACCGCACTTCATCTCTGAGACCGTGCGTGATTCGGAACCTGCACCCCGCACCCTGCACCGCCAGAGGTCTTTCACCGGAAAAGACAGAAGAAGGTATAGAATTGCTTGTTTGAACGAGGAGGGGCGAAGCAGACCGGGTCACGTGACGCGGCTGCCATCGATTCAAGACGCGATTAATTTGATTGGAGGCCCATGTAGGACCGAGGACGCGTGAGGCCACGAAAAGGCTGCCGTCATCAGCTTCTCATTGCCCAGCAATGCACAGGCGGAGGAAACTGCGGAGCTGCATGTTTCAGCGAAGCAGCCCAGTTGCAAGGGGATGAAAATTAAAGCCATATTGATTCCGACAGCGGCCAGTCGAACTTGAGCCCAATCCTTCGCCACGGAGGGTCGTGACGCCACACAAAGACACATGTCCGACGCCCACGACCAACCTTCGGGCTTAGAGCAACAGGACGTAGTTAGCTTGGGGTAAACATTATGGCAAGGCGTCTCCGTCGCTACACCTGCAATGCTTACGTCTTGCCTGTGCAAGAGATTTAACAGGGCAATGCTGCCCTTCGAACAAGACTCAGTCGGGGTCAATACGGTGAAAACAAATCATTATAATACATGTCCACCAATCATCTTTTCAAAATCAATCAACATGCTGCCGAATCTGCCCGAGCTTTTCTGTTAAGAAGTTAACAAGATTTCTATTTCTACTCTCATTTATTTCTGTTGGCTTAGTTTTATTTAACATTATGCACACACACACACACAAAAGGTATCTGGAATTATCAATACTAGATCAGTTATATTTTGCACAGCGTGATATAATTTGTGAACAACAACAACTCTATTTCTGGCAGAGCAAATCCCTCAGCCACCAGAATCAGCATCACAACAACCATCACCTAAAGCACCACTGTGGTCCTCTCTCTCTCTCTCTCTCTCTCTCTCTCTCTCTCTCTCTCTCTCTCTCTCTCTCTGTGCTTCTCTCTTGGTGCATATTTGATGTCATAACCCTAATAGGTGTATTCACGACGGAATGACATTGATATAATTATTTTGTTGATATGCGCTCACCTGTATTCAAATGGACGGATGGCCTTGAATAAAATCGTTAAATTCATAACTCTCTCTCTCTCTCTCTATCTATCTATCTATCTATCTATCTATCTATCTATCTATCCATCCATCCATCCATCCATCCATCCATCCATCCATCCATCCATCCATCCATCCATCCATCCATCCATCCATCCATCCATCCATCCATCCATCCATCCATCCATCCATCCATCCATCCATCCATCCATCCATCCATCCATCCATCCATCCATCCATCCATCCATCCATCCATCCATCCATCCATCCATCCATCCATCCATCCATCCATCCATCCATCCATCCATCCATCCATCCATCTATCTATCTATCTATCTATCTATCTATCTATCTATCTATCTATCTATCTATCTATCTATCTATCTATGTGTGTGTGTGTGTGTTTCTGCCCCCCACCCTCTCTCTCTTTGTATCTGTCTCTATGTCTCTATGTCTCTCTGTCTCTGTCTCTATCTCTTTTTCTGTCTCTCTCTCTCTCTCTGTCTGTCTGTCTCTCTCTCTCTCTCTCTCTCTCTCTCTCTCTCTCTCTCTCTCTCTCTCTCCAACTAGCACCTGTATTACCAAAGAGCAAGAGTTTTTGTTGGCGATAGCTAACTACTGCCTCTCCTTAATGGAATCTTGCACAGGAATAGCATGGCTGCGTCAAAGAAAACAGCAGCTGGTAACTGGAGAACACACAGCCGTGAAGAAGCGGCTCCAAGACAGTGTAGGACCAGAGGCCAGCAAGCAGACTCTTTGCCTGCCTTCAGAGTGGGCCGTCTGTCCGACGCATTTGGAACTGACGAAAGAAGTTGAAGCTAAGGGGGGGGGGGGGGGGGACTAAAAGATTTCATGAATTAATGGCTAAAACAATTAGCGCAATCCAAACTTTGCTGTCCAAACACGTACCATGAATCGAACGCAGCCTCAAGGAAACGTTGCCACAGGCTCTCAATTCCAAACCTAGTCTTGACATTTTCTACCCACCACCCCAACCCCCAACCTCAACCCCCCACCCCACCCCTTTCCATCTCCACCATCTCCTCTACTCCACTCTCAGTCCAACCCATTCCCTCTTCTCCTGTATTTGCCACTATGTTCTAAAGTCCAGAATGTCTCCTTTCGGCAAGAAAGGCGTCCTTGTAGTAAAAGCCATCCCCCGTCCATTTCTTTTTCACTCTCACATCGTTTCTCAGCCTCTGCAGCCCGCCGAATTCTTCAGACGCAGTCTCTGACAGTTTGGTTCCGTTTCGGTATTTTCCAGGACGCCTGTTTTATTTCAAACGCAAGTTTTTGCCCTCCTCCCCCTCCGAAACAATAGCTGTTTCTCCCGACGGAAGAAAAGCCTTTTTACCCTCCTTCCTCCTCATCTCCCTTCTTGTTTTGCCGGTTATCCAAACTCATGCCTATAACTGCACGAAGTTACACGTGGTCCCAGTCGCCGCAAAGATAAATCTGGGTGTGCAGTTCACACCACATCAAATCCAATCAGCTTTCTCTCTCGCAGCCCCATTCCCTCCATCTGTCTGCATGTCTCGTATGCAGCGCACATTCTCTTAGAGTTTGCTGTCAAGCAAGGAGGAGGAGAAGGACCGCCAGATGAACACAGATTTTTATTTTTCATCCACAGACGCTTGTTCTTTGATGCGTCACCGCGTCGACTAGTGACACAAGCTATGGTAGCTTAAGCGCATGCGTACAAACGCTTCCGACCTCGAAGTGCAAATGTACTCCAAAAAGCTTTCCCCTCTCGCTTGACCTGTCAGTCATTTCATCCTCGCGTTGAATTAGTCTCCAAGAGATCCGGACGAATTGCCGCTTCGGTTTATGCGCTCCGAACACCGGCACACCGCGTGTCTTTCGGACGGCGCAAGGAATTTTGTTTCCGTTCCTCCGCAATCCATTTTTTCCACTTACACCCACTCTTCAACCAACCCCCTTTAAGTTGCGCTACCTCAGTCTTTCCATGGAACTTTTATAGGATTTCTGCCAGGCAGGGTGCTAAAAGCAAATGTATGTTAATCACCAAAGCTTTGAAACCAAACTTGTTTTTATCGCCGCAAAGAGAATAGTGTACATTCGTAGCCGAGGACGAATTGTTGCAGGCATTCTCCAATTTCTTAGGGACTCTGCAGCCAGATAACAAGACGCACCTAGGGGTAGAAATAGCTTTACGAGCCAACACGAGCACGAAACGTATATGATACTCGACAGTAATTGCTTTCCTGACGTTCTGGGCAAACCTCGTTAGAGTGAACGGAATCAGATGCGAAAAGCGAGGACGCTCTTGCAGGGAGAGAGCTACCCGTGCAAACACTGTCGCGGCACTCTTTCAGGGTGGGGGAGCTGATTGCAGAATTAGATTTTTCTGGCTCTCTCTTTTCGAAACGAACACGCGAATTTCGGTCGGCAGAATTACTGCACGACACGAAGTCTCAATCCCCTTGAGTCCTTTTCATTTTGGTCTTGTTGCCTTGTCACGGCTGTTGTTAGAAGACAGTGGCTTCTAAACGGATGGAGAGTTCACGTGCATAATTTCGTCTAGAGCACAGGACATCTACAAATACAGTTCCCTGAGATGATACCGACCCCACGACTATCACTGGTATCTGTCACACAGATACCATGGAGCATTAATAAGGTTTATTAGCACTCGAGTTCATGACCATTGCATGTGAAAAATTAATACCTTGACAAATAAATATAAGAACTAGTTACGGCTCTCTTTATTCCTAAGAAGTGAAGTCTGATGATACATAAGATATTTCAAAGTCGATTGTAACTGCAATGGTAAAAGCGCAAAATCACTCTTTTATTTTGTCAGTGTCAGGTCGTTTAAGGACAGAAACGCTTGCTAACGGGAGCTCTTTCTGTAAAGACCATCTGTTGCCTTGCTCCGTAGGAAGTCTCTTGACAATTCGTGTGACATTCATAAAATAATATTTTGGTTTTGGCCGTGTTCAAAGAATTGTTTATCATGGATAGAACGATTTCTATCTACTCTCCGTACGTAAAGGCAGTCAGGATGCACGTCATTTCAGGCGTCCAATTGTTTCGTACGAATTTTTCTCCACGTAGGTCATAGTTTCTACCACTTCGCACATGTACACGTGTAAGCTACGACCGTAGTCGCTCGATGCTTCCTTCATCTGCTGCAACCCTGGCTGCTGGGTTTTCGGAGCTTGCTCCGGTAGCTCAGCCAAGAGTAGCCTCAAGCTGCAAAGGAAGAGCTACCTGGGGCATCGGGACACGGTCATATTATTAACAGCCAGCCATGCGTTCAAACCACCATGGAGGATCGCGCCCAACAAACGCGCCGCAATAAAGTGGTCACCAAACTCATAATTGATCTCAAATACCTAATAATACAGATATGACGCGAAATGTTCTTTCCGTGTTCATGGTGATCTCGAGGCACTTTTCCAGATTACTCGTAATAATTCAGAGTTTCGCCTGCTTCGAGGCGACCACTTCTGTTGACTAAACTGTAAAGAACTCAAAATCACATCCCACTTACTTTGTCGTTATGTTGACAAGGGCCATTCCTATCTAAGGATAAGACATTCCGTCATGTTGTGAGGACCACAGGGGACTTCTCACATTGCCAAGCGGTCTAACGCGCTCACTCCGAAACGCAAGGATAGAAATACAGAGGTCTGCCGGTAGAATTGTATATGCAAATGCAGGACACCGTTCATCACTTGACAACAAACAAAAGGCCAAACGACAGCATTCCAGGGCGACCTACTAACTGAGACATCCGCCGCACGGAAGATAGGGCGGGATGGAGACGAGTCATTCGAGCTCGAGGCGGCCGTCGACGCGAACGGGATTGTCTCTGCGGAGGTTCCCTCGACAAAGGGGCGAATAATGGACTGCGTTATTCCCTGGCGATCGCAGATAGCGTCGAACGTTTAAACGGAGCAGTCGACATCAAAGGCGTGTGCAATTTACAAGTCTAGAATGGCATGTCGTCCATTGTGTCTCATTGATCCCATCTCTCTTTCTCGATCTCGTAAAATCATGGGTCAAGGAGAGTCTCAGGGTCACCGTAACATCGGTTACAGCCCGCGACGGCGCCCATTTTATAAGCTGGCTCTTTCACCCCTTCTTCTTAGTCTAATGGCGCCCTGTCCTTTATATCACCCTTAAGGATATGACCTCTGACCAATGTAGTATTCAGTCAGTCAGGCATTCGTTCATTTCTTCATTGCATTGTCTTTCCCATACGAGCATAAATGAAGGGCGTAACCAAAATGAACAATTGTTATGTCGAAGTTTTCCTCCTATCAGATACCTGACGCATGACAATCACTCGGTCATCGTAGCAAACGATTTTTATCATAAGCTCAGCTTGGCGAGAGGGCCTCTCGAAAGTACGTCCCCGCGACAAGCGTCACAAGTTTAACAGGCTTGTTAACAACACATGCTTCACACATTGTAAGACAATGCAGTTATGTATCCACACACTGACATCGCCCCAAAATATACGTACATGTGTATTGAGTCAGAGCAGCTCATTATAAAATCAAATCCGCCCATGCAAAGATGCCCATACGTTTACTCGCACATACACACACACACACACTGACCCATACATGCACGCATAAACACAACATCACACATATACATATACGAGCACTCACTCAAACATGCACACACGTGCGGGCGACCACACATACACACACACACACACACACACACATCACGCACACAAACATAATTAAATGAAACACATCCACACGCACATATTCTGTCCGTCCGTCCGTCCGTCCGTCAGTCTGTCTGTGTGTCTCTGTGTCTCTGTCTCGCTCTATGTGTCTCTCTGTGTCTCTCTCTCCCTCCCCCCCCCCCCTCTCTCTCTCTCTCTCTCTCTCTCTCTCTCTCTCTCTCTCTCTGGGTGTGTCTGTATGTCTGTATGCCTGTCTGCCTGTCTGTCTGTCTGTCTGTCTGTCTCTCTCTCTCTCTCTCTCTCTCTCTCTCTCTCACACACACACACACACACACACACACACACACTCACACAAATACACACTAACACACACTAACACACACACATACATACATATACACACGTGTGTGTTGTTCGTCCGTCGAGTCGACGAGGACCACTCTAGTCATCCGAGGGTTGCTGGGACTGGCTCTGTCTGTGCGTGCGCAGATAGCTGACGAGGCCGATCCTGGCACGGAAGGTTCGGGAACAGAAGGGACATGGGACGAGTGGGCCGTCTCCAGGAGGGTTGACAGCATGGGCCTTTCGGGCTTGCCTCTTCTTTTCTGCGGCGGTGATCCTGTTTGCCTCGCATGTCTTGGCACCTTTGTGGATGGAAGAGCGCCAGGTGGATCGGTCCATTGCAGCTCGTTCCCACGTGTCTGGGTTGATGGCAAAAGCTTTCAGTGAGGCTTTCTGGGTGTCTTTGAAGCGTTTCTGTTGCCCACCGTGGGACCGCTGGCCATGCTGGAGCTCGCCATAGAAGAGTCTCTTTGGCAGTCTCTCGTCTGGCATCCGGACTACGTGCCCTGCCCAGCGAAGCACACATACACACACAATAACACACACACATACGCACACGCACTCACACTAACACACACTAATACACACACATACAGACATACACACAAACATACACATACACATACACACACGCACGCACACACACACACGCGCACACACACACACACTCCCACTAACACACACTAATACACACACACATACAGACATACACACACACACACACAAACACACACACACACACACACACACACACACACACACACACACACACACACGCACACACACACATCCATTCCGACTCCGTGCCCACCCCGAACTGCACTCACCTTGTATATATTGGGGTTGGTGTTGGGGTCGATGAGGACGTCAAAGCGGGTGTAGACGCCGTTGAGAAGCTCCACAATCATCTTTGCGTTCATTGAGTGTTTGGCGCAGAACTGGCTGAAGCCCAGGATGCCCGAGAAGAGAATGGTGACGGTACTGAACTTCATGGCGCTCACTGTGCGCTGATGCCGCAACTCGTGGGCCACGGAGGGCGGCAAGATGGAATACATCAGTCTGTGGAAGAGAGCGTGCTAGTGAGAGAGAGAGAACGAACGAACGAACGAACGAACTTTATTTTGCAAGGGGAGTGAATTAGGCAGTAGTGCCCTTCTTACAGTCAGCCCTTGAGGCAAAATATTCAAATGTGGTGAGAGAGTGAGAGAGAGAGAGAGAGAGAGAGAGAGAGAGAGAGAGAGAGAGAGAGAGAGAGAGAGAGAGAGAGAGAGAGAGAGAGAGGGGGGGGGGGGTTTAGGGGTGTTTGTGTAATCACGCACATTTTCTAGGCATTCAAGAGTATAGTTATATATATGTGCGTACAAGCCCGTCTGTTTGCATGCATATGCATCCATTCGTGCAGGCATCTATGTATACTGCATCTATATCAAATAAATCATTGCACAAACAGTAACACATAAACATAATGTGAAACACAAGTTTCTCTTCTTCTTTTTTAAACTCCAGCTCTTTGTCACTGAGGGTAAAGCTCAGATATATATATATATATATATGTATATATATATATATATATATATATATATATATGTATACCGCGTGCTTTAACAAGCTGTGAAGCCATGACAGTGTTTGTGTCCCAGGTCACAGAACCCTTTGGAAATCCATACAGCGAATCGTGATTAACGGTGTTCAGGCACTACACAGCATCGACAAAGCAAATGTGAACACGTCCTTTGCCGTGAGCTATTTTCGCGGTTTGCTTGAAAGACGTCACACCTGCCATTCTGAAAACCGTGACATTCAGCTTGTACGGTTTGGCTTCTTTTTCCTATATACATGCATATACATCGTTTGCGTTTTTCAAAAGACCTTCACAATAATACATGAGCCAAATTTTTCAAAGAGTTTCTTAAACAGACGAGAGAGAAAAACCACAAAAACCGCTGACTTTGCTTGGAAGTTGCAACAGCATTGGCATTAGAGAACGCGATAATTCATACCGCGTTCACTTCAGAAAGACCGCAGATGGCGTTGGAAGAACTGGAAATCGCAAACGCTTTCAGGTGAAACGAGCCACTCTGCCGGTATCTGTGCACAGAGTGAATGCTTTGATTCCCATCCTCAAGGTTGAAACAAAACAGCACATGTTTCGCGTTTTACGTCCCTCTTACGACGAGCCTATCTCAGGAGGAGATAGCTCCTCGAAAGCACAGAAAAGTCATCTTCGCACAGGAAGGTTTCAAAGGCCTTATCTCAAATGCTCCCTGATCACATGCAACCTCACTTAGCGCAGTCCTCCTGTCCATATCTGGGAAGATATGTCGAATATGATGCACCGTGAGAGAGAAATGGGTGCAAAATGGAGAAAAAAACTGTTGTGCTCAGTCTTTGGAGTAAAAGGAGAAATCTTACCGTTATGTTTTTACGGTGCATTTAGAACATCGTACAGCCTTTCTTCACAACGTGCATTTCGCCACGACCCGTAGGACAGGTGACGGATAACGCACCTCTCTCTTTGTTTACGTTTCTTCCATTCATCTCTCAAAGTGCCTGTCGTATCACGTGATCTGCCCGAACACAGCTCTCCGCCTGACATCATGTTTCAGTCTGGACTAAATCAAACCAAACCAATGTGTTTTATTTGGATTAACATTAAGGGTAATAACATCGTGTAAGCCTTGCAGTTTTTCATCAGATGTGCCAAGGATCTTTTACTAAGGGGATTCCCTGTCACTAGTATTATACCTGCCACTGCAAATATTTCACTGCCAGAATTAAACACAAAAGCATGAGTTCAGTTTAAATTATTGTAAAATAAATAATATAACATGCTAACCCTCCATTCTCAAGGGACGCTGATATGCTTTGCTCGGAACGATGAAAAATAGCAGTAAAGCCATTCTGAACAGTTACTAAACCACACCATCCACTCACCTCGCACAGCTGTCTACAAGTTGAGGTATAAAACCAAATCCTAATTTTGTAAAGTTTGCGCAACAAGACCGATGATTCCAAACACATTAAAAAATTTGTATGTGGTCAAGACACGGTGCAAAGAGGATAGTAATAGGTTTCCTTCAGTCCCGAATGACCATGAATCCGTGCCGCTAGATGCCAGTCACAGTTTGAGAGAAAGCTCATGAACCAGACAGATAGCAAGCACCTGTGAAGGATGATCCAGCTTCGGGTGGACAGGCCAGCATCTACCTTCAGATCATTCTAGTCCACTAGAGGCTTCGCCTGCCGGCGAAAGGGTCTCTAACACAGTTCATAACACGTGATGGAACTAATCCGTCCGGAATATTTATAAGGAGGTCACACGAGAGGCTTGTGGGATAGCACTCTGTTCCCTGACATACACCGTTAAAGTAGTTCTAAGACTATCTCGCTCAAAACCAAAGAATTACGCTTGTTGAAGAAATAAACAAGCGTTTATTCGACACAATAAAATGTTTGTGTTGAAATGGAAACAAGTTTTGACATCTGAATGATTTATGTAAAAAGTGGAACAAATACTATCCAGAACGAGCTATTTTTGGCAGAATGCTGTAATGCGAAGGGTCAAGTCTATTACGCATTCATTGCGAACTGCTCCAGAGTCACTAATGACTCGGGTTCAAAGAATGTCTTCAGATGCGAACACTGCAGTGTGGACTGTCACTCCCACAAATAGGATAGCATCACATTAAAACTTCATACTTAAAGACTATCAAACATTCTCATTTAATCTAGTCACATTTTAAATTGCAGTCAAAGTTGTGATACTTGTATAGACATTCGAATGAAAAAATCTTCGCGCACGCCTTACAGCGTATCAGTGTTTAACGAGCTGCGATCTTCAATGACGTGCATGCCCACGAAAACCTAAGAATGATAATCTACACATGCAGGGTTTACTGTAACTTCAGACTGATTGAGGAAGGCTGAGGGGAAATGTATCACTGTGTTGATTTGACGACTTGGAGTTCATTTCCCTCATTTCATGGACCCTGGAAGGCGGCAAGCGTGGGTAGTGGAAACCCACGTCCTTTGCCTCGGTGCCCGAGGTCAACTCATCTCTCAAAGTCTCAAGGTGCACTGAAGAATCAACTCTCTCTGCCCGAGTGCCTATGCGATGCGGTGCAGTGAGTACTCACTCCTACCTGTCTGTCTTTCGCTTCTCGTCCTCCAGCTCTCGGTACGTCAGCTGCAGCTGGTCCGTGAGCACCTCCAGTCTCTGCGTCAGCTTGTACTCAGCTTCGAACTGCTCGGACAGCAAGACCAGGTCTCGCGTGGCGTCGTGCAGGGGAATGTCGCTCAAGAAGAGACCTCGCCTGAAGAAAAGTACAAACGCCCAAGTGAGTGTAGACAGAAGAGAGAAGTGGGGAAGGGGGTGGGGGGTGGAAGGGGGGTGGTGGAAGGGGGGTGGGGGGTGGAAGGGGGGGGTGGAAGGGGGGAGGGGGAGGGAGGGAGAGAGACAGGAGGAGAGAGAAACAGACGGACCGACAGGGGAAAAAAAACACAGACTAAGAGAGCGCAAGGAGTCTCAGCATTAACAACAAAAAACAAGTTCACCGGGAAACTTCTTTGATTCAAACACAGCACATTAAAATTCGAGCCGTTTTTCAGTCTAAAAAGATTGCAGACAGCCCCATTTCCATCACCAAAAAAATCCTAAAACCGTTTCCCCCTTCATGCCGGGGAGGGGGGGGGGGAATCAAAATTGTCGATAAGGGCTGAACTTTTAGGGGAAGTTTTGATGGATTATCAATACCCTATGCTCCTGTTTTTCAATTCGTCAGCTATCGGAAGAAAATTTGGGAAATTTTGCCAGATTCGTTCGTGTCTCTTCAGTTAATTTAAACGCCACAAAGTGATTAATGGAAACGCACTTGTCACTGCGAAACTGACATTGACAACAAGTTTTCCAACAAGCGGTCGTTTCCATACAATGTGTCCCTTTTCGAATCAGCCGTGCTCGATCGAGGAGATATTCAAGTGTCAGATTCAGTCCCGGAATGGCGATTAGATGCCAATTCTGCCTCTCAAAATATTAGATGAAAGGAATTTTAAGGAGAAGAAAGAAGTCAGGTGGCTGCGAAATGACTGAGTGCCGAGTAAGTGACCACTACTCCAAGACGTCCGCTTACAACAGCATTTCAGTCGAGCAGCTCTTCAACGTCGAGCACGCGAGCATGTTTTTCAAAAGCACTTGTTCTCTCTATTGCTATAAAAAATGGAACAAGACACTTGATCTCACACAACATGCCTTCGTTGCCTTAATCGACTAGGTCGAGATGTTGGTGTTTATGCGAAAGAAAATTTACTAAAGCGATGGTGATAAATACAAACAAGAAAAACTCCGACAAAAATAAACGGCGATAGCTTCTGCTTTGAAAAAGGAAGCGGGGCAGAAATAGTTTCAAGTGAGAGCACGTGTATCCGTTCGTTGTGTGTACAAGTGGCAAAATGTAAGTGTGAGTGCAGGCGCGTGTGTGCGTGCATGCGTGCCTTCGTGTTCCGCTTGCGCGCGTGCGTCCGCCTGTCCGTCCAGTCCATATGAGCATCTGTCTGTGTACGTATGTGCGTATTTCTGTGTTGTCTCTTCTTGTGTTTGCTTACCTGCATACCTGCCTGCATACCTGCCTGCATACCTGCCTGCATATGTGCCTGCATATGTGCCTGCCTTCCTGTCTGCCTTCCTGTCTGCCTTCCTGTCTGCTTTCCTGTCTGCCTTCCTGTCTGCCTTCCTGTCTGCCTTCCTGTCTGCCTTCCTGTCTGCCTTCCTGTCTGCCTTCCTCTCTGCCTTCCTGTCTGCCATGTGATTATGTAATCGCACTCTTGAAAATAGTTCAGCGCACGCACCCGTCTGTGTACAAGAGCGTGTGCGTGCAGAGTGTGTATGTATTTGTGAATCTATGAACGTATTTCAATATGTGTAACACAACACACTAAGTGATTCCGGATCCTGCTAGCTGTGGACAGCTCAAGACTCTAGATGAAATCGCCGTCTTCACTCACAACGCGTTAACGAAAACATCCATCACCTCCTACTACTACACGGCATGCCGTGCCAATCTGTTCACGTGTTTGCTGCACTCCTCACCTGCTGAGGTCATCCAAGTTGGTGACACTGGCAGAGCACAGGAACAGCATGAGGTCGCTCTCTTCCACAAAGATCATCTGGCCCTTGAGACGCATGCGCGAACTGTCAGTCAGCGTGTCCCCGGTGTCCAGACCCTCCATGGTCAGGATGCCTTCCTTGGTCCTCAGCACGAAGACCGTGTTGATGTGGGACAGCACGCCGTTGAAGTCCAGGTCCATGTGCGGCCGCACTAGATCGAAGAGGTCTGTAAGGAGGACGTCCCCGCGTTCGATCTTGGGAATGACTCTGGTGATGGACGTGCCTGCCTGCCGGATGACCATGTTCCTGTCGTACATCATGTGGAAGGGAAAGCTGCGGCAAAAGGTGGCCGGTCCGATCTTGGGCTCCAGGGGCAGGAGGTGGGAGTGGTGGTCCACGTTGTTCTGGCTCTCCTTTTCCATCCCGCTGTCCTTCTGCACGATGGCGAACTGCACGTGGTCGATGCCGTCCCCCTTGGATTTGTACACAGTCACGTCCACCTGCAGGCAAGAGGAGAGGGGTGCAGGCATAGGCATTCACCTTCTGGAACGCTACAACCCAAGGATTTTGATAAGCCACCTTCTTCTTTTTTCGTCTTCCGCATTTCATTAGGACTTTCTTCATAGTAAGATACGTTACGGCCCAAAGATAAGGAGTACAGGCGTAGGCATTCACCTTCCTGAACGCTACGACCGAATGATTATGATGAGCCAAAATGCGTTTTCATCTTCCTCAGTTCGTTGTAACTTTCTTCATAGCAAGATAAGTTACGGCCGAAAGGATAGCAATGCAGGCGTAGGCATTCATCATGAAAAATTGTGGAACGCTATGACCGAATGAACAATGAGGAGCCAAAATTTATATTCATGCTCTGCATTTCCTCTTGACTTCTTGATAGAAAGACATGTTATCAATATAAGTAAGCCTAGGGTGTGGAGTTCCATATATGCACATGGGTTATTGATCACCTTTGCGATTCAATGTTGCTTGAACAAAATAGACATTTCCTTGAGCCTATACTACATTGCACTTGATTGTATCAAGATATATAATACTGTAGAGAGCACTGTCTACGACAAGACAGAATAACATGCAACAGTTAAACGCAAAAGATTTTCTCTGGAGCCTTAATTAATAACAGCAGTCAGGTCCACATTCAGTCTAGATACAACCACGATTGCCTTCACGCATGATCAGCTACATCGAAGGTGCCGTGCAGCTGATATCACCCGCAGTCATGGCCACTGATAGCGAAGCCCAACCTCAGTCAAGGTCACCTACTTGACCTGGGGTCGCCTGCATTCGAAAGTGACTTTGACCCCGTCCTCACCTCCTGCTGGTGGAGTTTGCTGGCTACGGCCTTGACGATGCCGATGACGATGCGCTCAAGGCCCTCGCGCTCCGAGTAGTAGTGCAGGATCATGGCTCCGTCCTCAGGCCGCACCGTGCACCGGAAGGAAGGGGCGCGCATGCCCGGGTAGATGGTCGCCAGGTGGTCGTGCAGGGCGTCCAGGTTCTGCAGGAAGTCCATGGTGGTGGAGCCCAGCACCTGTAGGATCTTGTCGTAGCCAGACTCCTCGCAGAATTCGAAGAAGTACTTTCCGAATAGCTCCAGCACATCTCCCGCTGGCACGTCTGAAAGATAACGGTAAAGATGTGGCTTTTTAATACAGCGACTTACCACCATTTCCTGGATCTTGAAACCGCTGTACACTTTACCCCCTGATCATTGTGCCGCTTGATCGGTCCTTCACTGGCACCTGACGACAAACACAGAGACAGTCACGAAGCAGCGCCTACTTCACTTCCTGGGAACTATTCCATCGCGATGCTGACACATGGCAATATACAAGTGTTCGCACTTCAGTCTGCCAACACTGTACTTCATCTGGATAGGGTCCCCCCTGTGGGTTGGGGAGAAAGAAACTCACCGCGTCTCCCTCCGCGATTCGCAATAGACAAATAACCCGGGAAATCGTGACGACTGGCTCTTCATCTAGCTAGTTTCCGTGATTTCGTGGTCAATGGTCTTACATAGCCTTCAACGGCTGATAGGCCGTAAAGCCTCATCCATACGTTCATTCATTCCTGGATGAGAGGAAGCAATGGAGGTTAAGCATCTTGCTCAAGTGTGCAAAGCCGGTATTCGCGCAGGTTCGAACGTAGCACGCACTATCCCCACACTATTGCAGACAAAAGTGAGTTAACCTCTTGGCCACAGAGCTTAACGTAAGGATAATGGTATTATAAAGCGACCTATCACCGCTATCCAGGTCTCAACCCGCTTTACACATTGCCCTGTCTCAGACAGAGATACCGTGATCAAAGATGTAAGTCGTATAAAATGACTATTTCTCATTATCTACTGGATGTAAAACTGCGTGAACAATACGCAAACACAATGGTGTTGGTGAAAACCCCAGAAAACAAGACAGAAAGGCTTGCTCATTATTTGAGATATTTTACTACTGTAACTACAATGGCACGAACACAACATATCGTCTGCGATGATCCTGATTTTGTTCGTGCAGATCTCTCTCTCTCTCTCTTTCTCTCTCTCTCTCTCTTTTTATATCTCTCTCGCTCT